>JAEMON010000010.1:14994691-15015729 GCA_030264115.1 Lygus lineolaris
CAAGGTTGAGCGAAAAAGAGAGCAGAAACACGAGAGCAAATCGGAAATCTTACGGAGTGGGCCGAATTTCCGTTCAAAGATCAGCTGACCATATACAACTTTTTTCGTTTTCATTGAATCGAGTTTCTTTTTTACTTTGAGAAGCTTCCTTAGATACTGAGATGCGTATAAAGGACCCACAACTCTCGGATAGCACCTAATAATTAACGTTAGGTAGGTACTATAAAATCATTGATCTGAATAACCGGAAAGTGTATTGGGGATCTTTGCAGATGGGTGACCTATAATAAAAATAATAAACCGTTGTGTAATAGTTTTCAGCGTTTTGTGTGTGTTTTGATGACTTGAGAGTCAAATAAGTTAGTGTTCATCAGAATTTGTGACGAAAGGGGAGTAGTGACTTGGCGTGGAATGTTGTAATTAGAAGTGCAAACTAGAGACACCCTCTAAGTACGGTGGACGGAATAATAACATAACCAATGCTCAGCAGCAAACAAGTTGGAGAGAGAATAATGGGGTCATAGCCATTTATTCTGGTTTTCAAGGGGGTTGAGCTGAACCACTACGCTGCACGATCAAGCGATGGCACGTGTGGACTTCTGGATTAATTAATTATTAAGAATGCTCCAAAAATGCTGGCCAACGAACTCAATCATTCTTTTGGTATTATTGGAATCTTGGCCTCCATTTCAGTTGAAAGTATCGCACCTCTTCTTCAGTGTTTTTAAAATTACATCCTCCTTTTCTTCGTTGTAAAGTTGGAGTTGTGGTCCAATGAAAGGTTCTTTATGGTATCCATATTTTTTTAAATTTAATTGGTTTTTCTCAGAATCAGGAAAGAATAATATCACCCCATTCTTCCCATCATGGACTATTGTAAGTTGTCTTCTTTCAACATTAGTTAAAGAACAGTGTAAGCCATCCAGGTAAATGTATATAGGTTCATTTACCGTGAATATCCCGTTCATATTCTCTGCTACTTGAGATAGAAAACCAGTTGAATGAAACTCCCCATATACTTTTGTTTTCTTCATAAAATTAAAAAACACCTAATATTTAGTTTCCCAACTAAGCAGTCGAGGGAAATTTTGATATAGTGTAAAGAGATAGGTTGTACCTAAGCTGCTCTACAGGCCACAGTCCGTATATCAAGTAGATAATATTTTAGAATGATGATGTTTGGGGTTGCATTCTTTCGTGCAACTTTAATTCTCCATAAAATGTAATCAGGTGCGGTGATATATAACGAAAAAGAAGAGGATCCGAAGTGTTTGGAAAAGGACCACCATGAAATATAAGGGAGTTATCTGGAGAGATCTTTGAGAAGGGAGGTTCGGAACAGTCCTGCCACCCTCTTCCCCTGCAGTGGTGGTGTATGGGGGTGGAGGAAGATTTATTGTTGCATAGTTGGCAACTCTGCTATCCTCCTGGCAACTGAAATATGTCCCTACGAGTCTAGCGCCTTCACCCGCCCTCCCCCACGTCACCCCTTTGGCTACCATGGTACCAAGGGCTCTTGTAGGCGTTCGGAAAAACAGAACATAATTTTCAGGGAAAGACCGAAAAAAATCCTGCAGTGAACGGAACCATATAGATCTTTTTAAAAAGCATAGGATGACGGCTAGAAAAAACTACCCTATAAATATTGAGTCAACGCCTCATTGTATTCCAGTAACATTCGTAAATAGGTTGGAAAATACAGTATTTTTTTGCTTGGTGTAGATTTGATAAAAATCGCCCCAAAAAAGTAGATTTGTAAACCACTTACTGAATTTACGTAGAAATCATCAAATAGGTAAGGTGGTATTTGAAATTGACAAGAGAGAACTGATTCAAACAACGTACCTACCTATTTATAGGTATACCAGACTGAAATTCAATAAGCATTATTGTAGAATGTTCCTCAAGCGATAAATTAATGTGCAAACTCCTACGATGATACTGGGAAGCTATGTATATTAATGAAGTAAGACATTATTGATATTATATTATTCACAATGTCACATTGGCAATCGAAAAATGATATTATATAATATTGTTCCCAGATGAAAGATCGGTAATAATGGCCAGAAGAGTTATCATTCAAAGTGATCGAATAGTTTTTAATATAGGTAGTTGGGTCACTCGCAGTTAGCGATCGAACAGGTAGTCCTACTAGGTAGGTAGGTAATGAAATAATGTGGGAAATTGTGGGGGAGGGGCATTGTTATCTCTTACCTCTCCTGTAGGATAGTGGGACGAGGCATTAAAAATTAGGAAGGATGAGAGTCATTTCAACTTATAATAATAATATTCGAACAAAGAGTAGGTAGGCGTAGTAATAGATCACTGTCAGTTGGTAGCTACTCATCGCACCGCGGACTGCTGTTTTTGAATTCGAACAGGAGCATCAGGCATTGAGTGCCTGTTTATGTATGAATTACTCATGGCATCAGTTATTGCATCAGCACCTGAAACTTCTATGCTCTCAAAATATTTTGAAGCGGGTACCTAGGTATATCGATGGAAGCATGATCCATCGAATGTGTCTTGAAGATGATCAACCAACAGTATTATTTAAATTGAATCGAAATCGGGTTGACCATGTACCATAATGCGCTTCTGCTTCATCATTACCTATATGGGACGTAATCCTTAATCATTCGTACAAGAATTAAAACTAATTCTGTCCTCCGAAATAAAAAATTTCACCCGCACTTTGCATTTTACAGCTTTCTGAACAATTATGATTCCGAGTCTGCCTTCTGTGGTCAATTCCTTGTCCCACGAAAATTAATACGAAATTATGGTTCGATTTTGATTATATTTTCAGGGATTGTGCCCCTAGGTGGCCCAATGGTGTATTGCCCCTATTGGGCCCCATATGAATTGTATCACATTCGGAACAATAGTAGCGTGTGCGCTTTGGCACATGAATTTCACACCTGTTCGTTCCTAATAGAATGATTTCGCTCGAATTCAGGGTATTGTTGGGGGTTCCAAGATTATTGCCTATTAATTTCACCACGTTTGGATTATTAAGAGGACACACCCTCGGCGCATCTGAAATAATTGCAGGAATCGTTATAGAATGGTCTGAAACGGATTTCCATGGAAATGTTTTTTTTTTTTAATTTGCCATTATTACAATTTTGAAGCTATTGCAAAAGCTGCATTTTCTTTGAAAATTTGCTAAAATGAAGGAAGTTAATAAAAATAAATTAGTCTCTCCTACCCGTGCTATACGTGCTTGTTACAACAAGGAAGCTTTTTCCTTAACTAACTTTTTTTTTCAACTACCTTTTTTTACTAACTAATTTGTTAGTTATGAAATCAATCTCCGAACATTAAGAATCCATTTCAAGAGGAGTCTTGGGAAAACATTCGTTCTGTACAGTACTTGATTCATGAGACCAGGGGTCATCTACCAGCGCCATAATTAAGACCTAAGAAGATACCATGGCGACTGATTCATATGCTCAACAATTATTACAAAGTTTCCCCGAGCGGTACTCCCGGTGCCCGATTAATCAAACGTACTTGGGATTGGAGGGACTGTGCTATACAGCAATAAAGCAGGAGCCGAGGGGACCCAGGCAATGTATCAGGGCTGCGGTCTTATGCTTTATTTATGTCCGTAGGGGGTAAACAGAGAGCGGAGAGAGGCTGGCTCGATAGTATCCTCCCTCTCCTTCCACCACCTCCGCGCCACCATCGACTTCCATTTCCCACCTCCTCGTCCTCTTCACACAAGAGTTCGATCCGTCTCGAGAGAGACGCGAAACTTCCCTGCATCACCTCTTCCAAGGGAGGGTCGTAGTATAGCAGTACAACGATTTTTAATCCCGCGGGATTCAAGCCAATCCCTCGGGATCCCGCTGGATTTTCGTAAATGATAAATAATTTCGCATAAAAAAGCAATTTGTTTAAGAAAATGTATTTGAAAACATGTTAGATTTTACATCGGTTCAAGAGGAATCGTATGTTATATAATATCAAACCGGCTGTCTACGGACACCTAGGAATCATTCATAATGATTATTGTGAAATGAATATCAGAGTACACTATTCAATAATAATATATTTATATTTTTGAATTGATACAACAAATTGTTGTTAATAGGCAGATTAACATGGAACATACTTCTACTATCCTGCTTCATATGTTGTGAAGGTACCTATCACAATGCCAAACTGAAAACTCCAACCAACTTTGTTTGTAGGTATAGGTATATACCTACATACCAGTAGTTATCAGGTGGTTTACAGAGGGGGAAATTTGCAGCATGCGATGTGGTGTGATGTGTAATAAATTCATTGCATTCCAACGAGTGGTGAATATTGATTGAACGTGAAAAGCATTAGAAAACATTTTTTGGTTTCGGACGGTAGGACAAATTCCAATGAATAGCCTGCTCATAATCATTATGAATTATGAATGATAATGATCTGTCCGTCTGTCTCACAGACACCGAGGAATCATTCATAATGATTATTTTGAATTGAAAATCAAAGTACACTATTCAATATTGTTGAATGGATAGAATATAGTGGTGTTATAGACAAATTAACATTGCAACTGTGCGAGAAGACTATAAACATTTCTTTTAACTTCGAAGCAGCCGGCAAGGGAGGATTTTCGTTCTTGGGCCAGCTTTTTCAATAGTTCATTGTTCCTGCCGCCACTGAATCACTTCCTTAACTAACGTGCATCGCTGTCCGTGAGAACGTGATTCACAGTGTGCAGGCTTTGATTCACACTACGGAAAATGCGGCTTTTCTGAAACGTGGGGAATCCCGCGTAGGGGATCCCTCATTTGCAAGATTGGAAAAACACCGCGGGATTGCGACCCCTAGCGTCAAGGTAGGGTACCTAGATATTATAGGTACCTAGCAGGCAGTTGATTATCAGATTTAATAGGTTCTCAACAAAGAGGTTAATACTTGGTGTGTGTTTGTACTTTTAAGTACCTGACATACTTTAATCTTCCGTTTTTCCTAGACTTACAACTGCCAAGTAGAAAATTATAAGTAAGTATGTAGGTAATTTTATAAAATTTTCAATCATTATAACTGTATCTTGGCTATGAGCCCATTTCAACACATAATTTATGCCAAGAAATACATTAATTTATTATTCAATTCAAAATTTATGTGCATCGCAATCACCTCAAAAGAAAAAAAACCAATCCAATGCCAACCAATATTTATGTGTCTATCACCACAAAATTCAAGCGAAAAGGTCAAGTCCCCCAGTCCTAGAGCGAATAAAATTATCTGTTGGTAAATATAATTCAAAATAATGCCAGTGCACTAAAAGTGCAGTATGTACAGATTTATAAATGAAACCAGCCAAATTGCAGCGTACCAAATATCTTGGGCACACAATCAAGTGAAAGCACACAGATACGTACTTAGTTGACTATCAAATAATGAAACATTTTTCTTTCCATCACTTGTGTCCATTATTTTAAATCCTTAATCACAGATTGCATATTACTTTTTTCATGTTTCATCTTGAAAACACTTTTCCCGAGCTTTTTGATGACCACCATACGATATTTCAAGGTCTCGCTGAATTGCATTGAAATTTCACATTATCCTTTGGATTGTTGTCCCAACTAAGGGATGGTTAAGTGATTTCGCTGTGGCCGGAGACTTGTTTACAGTTCCTGAACTCATAGAGGATGAGAGGCACTGGCTCGGAAACAGAAACAGCGGCGAACTTGTCTGGAATATTATTCAACCCTCTTCAAGAGAAAGATGGAAGGGGGGCACTGCCCCTCATAAACTCGAGGGTATATAGATGGGAACCGGCATATGCGGAAGTCAATGGGGTGTGAAAAGGTGCGGTCTGGTTGGCGGGAAGGAACCAGGCAGATATTTCATGCATCTTTATATACGCCCGTTCCACTTTTCCGGAAGGTTTTTTTCCAGGATTTGGTTGAGTTAGGGGAGATGGGTTAGAATCGGACATAGAATCATAATACATGTAGTACAATATCCTCCTCATAAAGCCATGAAGACTTCGATTTGTCTATCCTTCCTGAACACGATAATAAATTACTAGGCACGTTATTCAACTACGTACGGTATTCTTCAAAAGTGTGGGTGTAGGTAAAGGTTTCATAGTTAGAAATTGGTATGTGATGAGAAGTAGACATGCGAGTTTAGTTAAAACAATTAAGTATTTGACGTGCTAAGGATTCTTATTATAAGAAATTTTGTGAAGATTCGGAATAATATTTTTTTTACATTTTTGTTTAACATAAAATGCGTTCATTGTATCCATTATAATAGTTGCAGAGATGTGTATCTGAACATGTGGTATATTCTGAATCAGCTCAAAATTACATCTAATGATCTATGCAGTGGTGCCAACTGTGCGGTGGTGACAATCTTTTTATGATAATCCAGGAAATCATTGTATACTTACCCACTCGCTATTTCCAGTTATACGGATTGGATGATCATTTAGGTACCCGAAATGGTATTTGACTCCAGAATTTGAAAAGTGCACCATAAAGGGAGGGGGTGTATCCTTCCATAATAAGTTTTGGTTCCGTTAGCAAGAATTAAAGAAGATACACTAATTTGCATGAGTAGCTTGACAATCACTGGTACGCAGGATTCATATGCCAGAAGTCAGCACCCACTGGGCTTCTCCGTTTGCCCTGATCAGCACTACCTAACTTCAAAACAGCTGTTCACCACTAAATCACGCTACCACGCGTTATGAGGAAACGAATAAAAACCAATCTCGAGAAATACACACCGAGATGCGTTCCACAAAGTAGCACACTATATTAGTCCGCTGTATTGGAAATCCATCATACCCCCCAAATTGGAACACGCGCCAGGCATCCTCGACGTTGGATGACAAGGTAGAAACGTAGACTCCAGCGAGTACTAATGGACTCTGATTTATCAGGTCTATTTTTACGTAATTACATTTCTCGGGGGTATCTTCCATAGTGAATTGTGGGCGGGGTATTTTTGAAACGCGCCTTTTTCTGCCTCTGATGTTTACTTTGAGCGCAGATATATGTCTGTTGGCTCGTCTCATTTTAAAACCTTTCTTCCTCTTATAGGAGTGGAGGAGAAGAGGTTGAAAATGGAAGTTTCGACAATCAAAAAGCCGTCTTCCGACCCCCACGTAATTGATGACCTTCGAAGAAAGGGAAGATGTAACCGGAAAGAGATTGATGTCTTTGAGAACAGAGGGAGGATGAGGTCCTAGGCGCTAATTAGCAGAGTGACTTATCCTTGATATATAAGCCACTTAATTTGTTCACTCTTCCTACTCTTGTAACATGAACCTAAAACCTAACGCGCGTTGTGTCTCTGATATTTATTGAGTGAAAACCAAGGACTCCACATTTCTTCATCCACTAAACAAATTGTTTAATAGTGATTTGATAGTCCAAGAGTTTCATCTTCCATTACTTATACCAAATTGTAATATAGGGGCATTAAGGGCAATCATTTTTGGACAGCAAGGTAGTTTTAGCATTAGTAGCATTCGTTTTTTAGCCTTGTAGATTAAATATACCAATAAATCTTAAATTAACAAGTCCCAAATAGTCGTCTGGGCGCCTCTGCAAGTTGGCCACTGAAAACTGACTTTGAAGTTTTATCTCATGATTTCTAATTTATATATATTTGTGCTCTGTTTTTATATCCTTGTACAGTATTTAATGCAGAACAAATTTGATGACGAAGTGAACTATATAAATTGCATGGTGTTTAATTAGAAATGCGTAAATCCAATTAATGAACATGCATTCCAATAACAGTGAACCAAATAAGTGACCAATTTGTGAACGCCAAGGAACAGTAAAATATGCCAATGATAGAAAGTGTTCACAAATTGGAAAGCAGGCACCAGTTTGTGAACAGCCGTTCACGAATTGGAAAACATTCACTTTTTGATACCAGCAAATCAAACAAATTCGCAACATCAACCCAATCTCAATATATGAGGATGAGGCATTAAGAATTTCAGCCCTAGGTCAATTATTAGGAGGAGAAACTAAGCAAAACAAGTGGAAAAACGACGTTGTTATCACATTTTTTTAGCTTTTCTCCCAAACGACTCGAACGATTTTGATAAAATTCTCAAGACTTCCTCTTCTCCAACACAGAAGTGAAAACAAGTGGAGTGAAAACATGTTTCAATACCCCTCGTCTCTACACGAATATCCTGAGAGCCGAAATCATTGATAAACCCTCATAAATAGCAATTTTTCAGGTTTCTACGGGCGAGGAAAGTAGTGGTAAGCCTCGCACCAGATTTTTTTAAATAAATTTATAACATAGTGGGAAAATGTTTGTTCATTTTTTTAGGAGTGAGACACCTATAACACCTGTTTCCACTTCCAATTATTATAGAACAATTTTTTTTAATCGATTTTTTAGTACGATTTTTAAAAAATTGATTTTAAGTTTCGATTTGGAATCGATTGGAATCGGTACTTTCTTACCGATTCCTCATCCCTGGTTGTTTTCTCCTCGGATCCTCTTCTCTTTGAAGGATCAGAGCTACGTACACACTCTTTCTTGCGCGTGGGATGGAGGGAGGGTCGAAAGACAAAGTTCGTTGCCTTTATACTTTATTATGATAAATTAAGCCTTATGTTGGGTGAAGAGGGTCAATACTAATTACTGAAGTGTCTTCCCTTGATGAAATGTCACCTAATTTGTTCTCCCTCCTGCTTGTGTTGCGCTCCTGAAGGTATATTGGGGGATTTTCAACAGAAAAGGGGATGAATGGAAGGGTATTCAACGAACAACGGGTGGTACGAGGGTGGAGGGGTCGGTGAAGGAAGTCGTAAATTAAGAAAGACGAGTTCCGATTGGCCCAGGTAAAACGTCCCCCAACCACCACTTCTCTAATGGTCACGAGTCTTCGGGCAGATTTACTGAGCCGATTGATGGATTAGGCAGTTAGAGAAAAGGGTAAGAATAGAAGTCCCCCAATGGAGGTCCGGTCCTTCCTACTACCTAGGACTCCCCATCTTTACCCGAAAGGCCACCTTTCTCTATCTCGCCATCTCGTTTCTACCCTTGAGGGAGAATTCCCACTGATGTCCCTAATCTTCAGAGGGCCTCAAGGAGGCTGGAGAGCCTTTAATTTAACGTGGTCTACCTCTCCACCCCTCTCACGGCAACTTGAGATACCATGGCTCCAATCTGGGAATGACGTGGAATCTTTAGAGGAAAAAATACTGAAATGATAGGATAATGAAATAAAAATTAGTTGCTTTGCTAATTTTGACGAGAAATGCCTCTTTCTTTTCTCTGAAACCCGGGAAAAACTGCTGATCAAATTTGAGGCAGGAGGAATCTTGAAATTGACGCCAAAACCTAAATATATCCATTTCTTTCGGAAAAATGCCACCACTGGTGCTCATTCCACCAATGGTGCTTTTACCCTACCTTAAATTCCCCTAATCCTGCTCAGAATACAGTTTTACGCAGAATAATAGTATAGTTGCCTGGTTACCATATGGAAGAACTTCCGTTTAAGCGATGTCCTGAAAATATTCCGAATTTTTGAGAATGATCGGGCGGGTTAATTTATTATTTAAGGGGGTGTAGTCCATCAGTTCTTTCTAGATCTGGCGGAAGTATGAAATCTATAGTATCGGTGAGTCAGCGAAGCACAATACATTTATGTAAAGGATTATACCTACCTAACTGTGAATGAACAATGAACTCCTTACCACTATCACGCTGCGTGAGACCAGGAAAAGTGTAAACCTGAAACGAAATAAGTTTTCTCGGAACAGGGTTTGTCGAGACTTTTCCCTACCCTTGGAACCCCCGGGAGGCGAGAAAACCCTCTTAAGTCCTTCGTAGTGTGTGGAAAGTGTATAATTACCCACGTCCATTAAAACAATACATTCAGCGCGATATTACGTTAGACTGCGAACTTGTGTGTTAAACTGAGTGGTGAAGGGTGAGAAACGAAGTAATGCACTGAGACCCGGCTGAGTGCCTTCCTTTTTGGCTAACATTAGAATTTAAATTCCCTTCAGGGCGAAACGGCCATGGAAAAGTTGCTCTTTTTAAAGAGCTTTTTGAAAAGTGGAGTTTGCGGGCTTCGCAAAGTTTGGTCGAGGAAAATGGACGGTCTGAGCGAAAATTACTTTGACAAAATGCCGGGCACACGGTGTATTAGCATCTACCAGGATGGAAACTTTTGTTTCGAGGAATTCCTTGTCTTGAAGCGATGCGATGAATTTATGACTTGGAAGAACCAAGTTGATTATCTTTCTAATTTGCTCAACTACTAAAGTACCTTTGGATTCATTATCAAGATTCCTGATATTATATTATATATTATCACCTACTTCCTTAATTCGTTATTGATTTATAATTTATGTCTGATAGTGATCCTTCAAACCACTATGTCTAGCATCTTCAGACTTTTCTATGATAATAATAAACAAGGTATATTCTAATATTAATTAATTAATACCTATTAGAGGTATTAATTTCTCATTTTTCTTCTTCAACCCTCCTCCCACACCCTTTCGTTACTTAAAATGTCCCGTGTTGTAATGTCCCAAGTTTATTTGAGAAAGTTGAACGGGTGGACCAATTTTCATTCTGCAAAGCTTTCTGTGAATGGTATTACCAAACTTAGGTTTGTACATTCAGTTTCGATTGTTTTAAAATTTTCTTCCAAGGTGTGCAAATATTTTTTGCTCAAATTGGAACATTTTTTGGAATATCAAGTATCCATGACATAGAGTTTTGCTAGCAAAATCCAAATCAAGTTCCAGATTCAAAATCGGATTAACAGATCGATCGGCCTATTCGAAATACGAATTACAATAGACGCTCCTCTATTAGCAGGTAGCAGGACGTATACCTTGCCAGTAAACCTAGATGATAATCATTAAATTGTATAATTAGTACTACTTAGTACCTACCTATCTGAATTGTACATTATCAATCTTCGTTCAAACTTTATAATGTATATAAATAATGATTGAATTATTTTATTGAAATCAATATGTAACAAATAAACAAAAAAGGTACAAAAAGTTATTTCTATCTGAAAATCCAGCGGCACCTCTGGACGGGGCTCCCGAAATCACAGTTGTTGATCCTCAATCTAGTCCCACGACAAACGCCAAAGGAATGTGCGACGATACATGATATTAAATCCTATTCCACAAGTTTTGTTGTTGAAGGCTCACGGGCCTTTGTTGCATAACACCACTCAGTTAGGGTTTATGATAGGGAAATGAAAGTATGCCTACTTTTCTCGTAGATAAGTGGAAAAAGAACTGATGTTCTGTTGATCACCAGGCAAGAAATCCTTAATAGAACAGACGGATGAGGGAGAGAAAGATCGAAAGAACGAGTGAAATGTAGCGTGGAGAGCGCTATCTCGTGATGATAGAACATGGAGGTGGGTGCCACGACGGAATATAAAAAAAATTGTGTGAAAAAGAGAAAAAAATTAAATAGACAATAATTGCGAGGGCGGCGAACAACTGGGGAACGGAGAAAAACTAATTTAAAGCCTCCACCCAGCGAAGGGTCGGCAAAGTAATTTCGGCTAATGCAAGATGGCTGGTGGAAGGGGGGAAACTGGGTATCAAAACCCTGAATTTAACCGCCTATTATTTCTTCATCGTCAAAAAATTTACATAATTATTTTACTGAACATTTCAGGTACCTAACTATTCATTAACTCCAGTTGCAGACAGTTCGCAATCGGGACGACCATTTTCGTTATCTACTTAAAAGTTCTGATGGAGCTTTTTGAGCCCTACATCTCTGTAGCACTTGCTGAGTACAGAATGTATTGATAGAAACCTTCCTAGTATCGGGGCATTTCTATCTGCAAAACTCCTACTACTACAGTGTAGCTTCGAAGTGATACTCGTGGTTGTAGCAGTAGCATTGGCCCATATAGTAGTGCAAAGTTAGTCACAAACTTTCTTCACTAGCAGTAAGCCTTTTGACTTCCACAATTGCACAGCCTTACATTGCCATTGCCTTTTGAATTGTCTCACAACATAATTTTGATTTGGCCCTTTATTATTCGAATTTCTCCGAGATTTCTCTCTATTTACGTGGAAATTTCGGAAAACGTCTGCCAAGTCGGGTGGGCAGTAGGTATAGCTTCCTTACTTTTGTAACATGGACGTATAGAATCAGTTAGTGAACATTTCAGTCAAATTCGTAGAACATTTATTATGCCTATGACTATAAATTCTAGTTTGCGCATGAGCAGTAGCTATTACTGATCCAATTGTGACGAAATTTATAGGTGATTGTCTTGGAGTCAGCCCCAACCACCCTTCAAATTTGAGCGATTTTATTTCAGAAAATTCACGTTTGCGCATGCGCTCACGTTACTAGTGGTCCGATGGCGATTAAATTGATAGGGGACTGTCACGGCCAACCCACCTGAAAATTTCATCAAATTCGGACAATAACCTCATATACTTTTCCTGGGACAAGGAATTGACCACAGACAGACCGACAGTCAGACAGACAGTAAAGGAACCAAAATTTTTGAGAAAGCTCTGCAACGTAGGAAGCAAGTGGAGATTTTGATTTTTTAAGACAACAATTTTTTTCATTTCTTGCAAGGATACATAGCTTCTTACCCTCGGTAGTGAAGAAGCAAAACATTATGAAAACTTATATCTTGTTAATATAAAAGATGTATTATTCTTGAAAGGTCTCAATTACCAGCTCGAGTTCCAATTAAATACTGTCAAACACTCGTGAACAGCAACTTTGGACATCCCGTAAAAATGAAATAAAAGTTTCAGGAAAACAATTTTGTAGCTTTGCCACATTGCAGAAACTTGTAACTCGGTTTTCTCAAGACTAGCTTTTGCAGGAAGCCAGCTCACGTTTGGAATTTTAAGAACACGAATGGTATTTTGTGGTTGATAGAGAGTGTAATAGGTACCTATAGGTAGGTACCTAGGGATTTTTATCACCTGATGTTTTGATTACACTAGAATCTTCTAGGTTGATGGTCTACATTTTCTATCGCAATCGGTTTAAAAATGCAATACAATTATTTGAGGACCTAAAACGCGATTTAGACAGTTACATTTAGGAGAGATCCTATAGTGAAAAATCTCATCTACTTACCTTATTCTGACGATTACCAAATGGGTGAATAATTATGACTGGCAAAACGAGTGACTGATGAAACACGACCATGATTGCTATTCACAATGATATTATGGTTACTAATGATTTCACGAAGCTAATTATTATCCTTCCAAATCAGAACAAAAACTCCTCTAAACAGTCCCACAACGCTTCCATGTACTCAACTCCAAAGAGTGAGCTGCACTGCCTTTTAGTTGGGGTTGAGAAGGACGTCATTTGGAGCATTGCAATCGTGAAAGAGAAAAAAAAACGAACTAGAAAAATTCTTTTCTTTCCAACACAAAACGTCACACCGAAGGACTGTCGGACTTTGTTGAGATTTTTTTATGCTCACCTTTTTGCGCGCTAACGGTACGGTGACCTCGATGCAGGGGGTTGAAAAGCGCAGGGTTCTTACTGTGCTCAGGGTAGTGGGTGGGCAGGGGGTGTGTTGACCTCTCATTGTCTCCTACCTAACTCCATGAACTGTTTACGCGTAAGTCAGGTATACCGTTTCAAGGTTGCTTTTTATTAGGGCAGGAATCCTTGGGGGAGCTCACAATACGTAACGGAACTGACCTCACACTATTTTTTCTGGTGTTTAGTTGTTTTCTTGAAGAGAGCCGATCCTTTCTATTCACACGAGAAGAGTCTATTCCTTATTTAGGCATATGAGTTGAGGAGTGCGTTCCTACTTGTTATGTAAGACACTGGAGTTGATTACCTACAAACTAGAGCAGGATTCCAAACCCAGGAATCCATTACGAATTGATTAATCATAATTATAACCTCGGTCTGGTTAACCTTCGAGATAACCCCTGACGCCACACATTTGTAACCAATTCCAGTGTGATTTTCAGGTGTTTTGTGGGTTAAACTCTTCTTAGACCCCTATAAAATATTTCAATGCCTAATTAAATCAGTAGCGGAGACTACTGTTTTAGTTTTGCGTAGGTATTCACCGGTTTGATTTTTTCGGTCAGGTATACAAAGAAAATTCATTTGAATCAATTTTGAAACAAACTTATAACAAAACTTATAACCTCGGTCTGGTTAACCTTCGATATAACCCCTGACACCACACATTTCTAACCAATTCCAGTGTGATTTTCAGGTGTTTTGTGGGTCAACCTCTTCTTAGTTCTATGTACCTCTTCTTAGGTTCTATAAAATATTTCAATATACCTAATCAAATCAGTGGCGGAGACTACAGTTCTAGTTTTGCGTATTTCACCGGTTTGATTTTTTTGGTTACACAAAGAAAATTCATTTGAATCAACTTTGGTTACCAAGAATCACATTTTCGGGGCCGATTTCCGACAATTGAGAAAACTGCTCAATCCCACATACAACAATCCTTTCCATCACCAAGAAGATTCAGTTCTGGGAAGATTCCAAAGGCCTCTATGGGACTCAGCAAACTTCTATTGAAAATACCTAAAGAAGCTGTCCACAATGTGAAGAATGAGGAAATGATCATTAGTTATTTCACCTATCAAATAATTTCTTTAATCAAATAGCTGGTTACCCGTGCGTTGCACGGATCACACGGCGACCCATTCACTTAGCTCGCGGTTGGTTGTCCAGATTCCAAACGCTCACTTCGCTCGTGTGACAGTGGGACAGAGCCCTTAGGTCGGATTTTCTTTTATAAAAACCTTCTCCTGACATCAACGAACACAAAAAATAGTCCAATTTGGTACACTCATTGTCAAGTTATGGCGTGACCAAGGGAAATAGAGATTAAGTTTTATAGATTAGGATTTTATATTATGTACTTCCCTAAGACCAAAAATGGTTCCAAAAATATAAATTTAGTTGTTGAATCAATAGAGAGACAGACAGAAGACAAGACAAAGAAAGACAGACAGAAACAAAGAAAGATAGAAAGACAAGTACAAGACAATAGAAAGATAGTATAAGTACAATACTGAGATAGTATAAGATTACTAATAGCGTCGTGATTAATTGTTGTATCATGTTTTTGAAATCCCTTCTATATAACTTGCACCATGATAATTCACCTTATCGGTCTGTGGAGTGAGAACATTTTTTTGATTTACGCGCAATGTGTGCTCATTGCCAACATTCAACATCGCAGCAGTTGCCTTTAGCCTCTCGCCCAAAAACTTATAAATAGGCAGAAGGCGCCTTTTTCGGGATAGGAGCCTTCAAGTTTTCGTGGATGAAACAACCGCAATTTATTACAAGTTGATTCGGCGGTATATTAACCCTGATTTATCACCCGTACGTCGCTACGACCGAGCGGCGCAGAAAGAGTGAAAAGCCGCGCGCAAACTACGCTCAACTGGAAGGGCCTAAACGAAAAGTTGGTAACTCCGAAGCCTTCGTAGCTTAAAGCCCAACCCCGATAAATAATATGGAAATAACCGGACGTCTTAATAAAATATTGATTTAGATGGCTGTGGACTTGGTCCGGATAGAGTCATAATTCATGTCAGTCCTAAGTTCATTATCAGTTAATATATAATAGAAGCGTTTTATAATTTATGCTCGCTCCTGACTGTAATATATATCTGTAAGGCAATTACCTGGTGCTCGGGACGGGAGGGGGCCACACCTCCCTAATTATAGGAAGGACTACTCTGCCGTTCGCTTCCTTGCACCTTCCTCATCTTCCCTCGAGATCCTCTCGGAGTATCTCTTGTTTCTATCAAGCTCCCCTTCCTCCTCGGTTCTTCTTCTTCGTCTTCAATTTCAGTTATTCTTCTTCGTTTTGCAATATGCCTTCATTATAATATCGAACCATATCTTCCCCGGGTTTCCGCGAGCTATTCGAGAAGGGGATCCGCTTTTCTCGGAGTTCTGATTCCATATTAGTCTTTAGCACCGTGCAGCATTATGGTTTTGAAATTTCAGAAAAAATCCTTTTTATATTTTCAAATTTTGCTTGTGTACAAATTTCTGCTCTGAGATCAATCGCCTACTTACTTGAGGGAATGATTAAAAAAATTGTATAAATAATGTCAAAAAAGTGGTTCTTAGCCATGTTTTGGGTCCTCACGGGTGAATGACCCGTACAAGCAGTTAAATATAGTAAGCAGCAACCAGAAGTTTTGTTCTCAAGCAAGGAGAAATTACTTAGCTGGAAGCACTGCTCACTAAAGTGCAAAAAAAAGTAATTCATCTAGTACCTAAACTTAGTATGAAGGATGAGGTAGAGACAACGTGCAACGGTTCTCTTTCAAAACGGTGGTAAGAAGACAATAGCGGTGTCTCCTGTTGTGGAGGCGGTCGATTTATTCTCCTCCGATATGAGAGGGAACGGCCGAACAGCCCCCAAGGTGATCATCGCATTCCTTCGACATCTCGAGGGTGAATATCGGAAGAAAGAGGGGGCGGAAAGAAAGAGAGCTGGATGGAAGAAAACTCATATCGAAGGAGTATCGTTATTTGGGAAACTCACCAAGGGGGGGATGTATGGTGCGCGATGAATCGAACAAGGATATCGAATGTTGGTATTATAGCAAACATTTTTTAAATGCACAACAAGGTTCACCTACACTCTACGCACTACCGTCATTACCTGAACAAACTTCTTACTTTATTTTCGTTTAATTTTTCTGCTAATAACATCCCTCAAAATGCTTTCTTGCATGGTGTAGGTACCATTAAAAAAACTTCTAAAAATTTTATCATTTCTCTCAGTTTTATACTGTGAGAAATGGCAAAATCTAGTTTTCAAAATAGGTTTCCGTAATAATAATTATTATTCCGTACAGCTACTTCTAATTAAATCAGAATCAATTTCAATGAATTTTATGTACCTACCTAAACAATGTTGCATAGTTGTATCATTCTCTACATACCGATTCTACCTCATTCCTTACCAATACTGATACCTATTCCTACCAAATTGTATCTACCTTCTGTCATCCATGTTTTTGTGGTTTGGTTCTGAGAATTCCACCTTCCTGTTATTAGGTACGTCCACTATCGATTATATCCAGTATCGATTTTTTGCCTGATTGTAGAAAGGGCTGCAGACACAATCTGTAGAAAGGGCTGCAGACACAATCTAGTGATACACAGATTGATCTCATAAAATGGAAGATAGGTTGGGTCTGAGCTCCAGATGGTCTCCTAGACATTTATAATCTTGATTGAAAATACGAGAAACATCAACATAGTTTTTCAGTTTGGAAAAATAAGCAAAACACGATAGTGAATCTATACTGTTCGAGTTATTGAGTACGAGGAAGCAATTTGCATCACCCACTTGTTCATGTCTATTTTAATTCGCTGCATTTATTGTGACGTCTCCTTAAAACTAAGAACCCACTTATCAAAAAAATAAAACATAACAGTTTATTAGCAAACTTTGTGTCATGCAATCAACGACCCAATACAACCAACGAAGACCATCCCACCTAGGACTGTAAACTGTGGAAAGTTTGAATTTGAAAGTGAACCAAGTCAATACTGTATTCAGATCCCAAGTTTGTAGTTTATTGCCTTTAAAAAAATACTTGCTCACACACAATGTTGCTTTTATGAGAATAATGATAGGGTTTGAGACATAAGGGTTTTTTTTAAACATAGGAATATAAATATTATAGTACCACCTATTTCCGGAATCAGCACAATATTTCCTTCAAGGATGACCCATAAATAACATTTAAAAAATTATAGTACGAGTACCTACTAGGAACAAATAATTTAAAAAATCGCTCGATAAACGCATAATGCATGACTGGAACTTTTATTTTTCCTTGATGTGAACTCTACACCGAGAAAAATATTAATTTTGATAGTTATGCGTATGACAGGTAAGTTTTGAGTGAATTGTTGATAATAATTGCGGATGTAGGTACATTCGTCAAAAATGTGTTTAGGAAAAAGCCCTCCGAAGTTTTCACCTATTCCTCAATCAAAGCCTTTCGATCACCTTTTACATTCCTCCTCATATCGACATCTCGATCAATTCTCGAGTTTGAAATGTTCACAAGATTTCTACGGAAAAAGGGCACATAAGTCCATGAGCCCATTTTTCACCTACAGCCTTATTGTATATTTCAATAATACCGTACAGATAGGGAAGAAAACTCTTCTATTGACAACAATGTTAGTTGAATTGTAAAAATGAATTTTAAACCCGACCCTAATGACCCTGTTATGGGGTCCAACAGGAAAATTGGGTAGGTATACTTCTGAATCAGCATTTGTTTGTACCACCCTTCGTTTGATACTTCGGTAATTTATCCTTGACGGTTTCAGGAGTTCGCTTCTCTATTGGTGTGCTGAAGAATTAGTAAATATAAATTTTTGATGGTTTCTACGGTGGTTTCTTTTTAATCATGTGCGCTCCGTTTCAAACCTGATCCCCAACCCCATCAGTCATATTTCTCTCTTCAGTTTTAATAGGAAACAACGAGCCGAAACGCCACAGAAGGATCAACTTTCCGGCGGGATAAGTCCAATCCGAGCGCCAGCTCCTGATTTACTGATAGCGTCGCCCGGCAGTATTTAATTTGTACCCGGCTGGGAGGAGACCGTTGGACGCAATATCAGCCCGTGCCCACGTAGGCCCGCTCCATCATTCCTACCCTGTTTATTGCCATTTTTGTCTTTCCCTTTCCTCTCAGTCCCTCGTTTTTCACATGAGTTAGGTGCACATCCCTTATATATCTCCAAATAGGTACAATCTGGCACCAACGTGACTAAGTGTCTCCCTTTGCCCGGGAGCTTCCTATTCCTTGCTTTATTTCCCTCCACCATCCTTCCCCCAAGGCACACTTGCTTTATATAAGGAAGGAAATATGGTGGTCCGAAGAACACTTTTCATCCTAGATTAAAGGACGTATGTTTTTCGTGGAGGTATGAAGCATAATAATATTCCTTGGGCCATTCCGGATGAAAAATCTTTTCAAATACATACGCTCTCAGGGTTGCTACCCATATTTTACCTACCAAGATTGTCATTTGTAGATCATCATACTTTTTACTCTAGGTACCTACCACCATAATAATAATGTAGTAATAAATCTTCAATTTTCCATCATAAAAATTAAATATTTATTTCAAGTAAGATACCTAAGTAAGGTATACTTAAATAGTTGCGTAACGTTTTTCCTTAGTCAAACATATTCAATCGTACCAACATACCTACACTAGAACGGCTTTTGGGTAAGCAATCTTCCTCTCCACTGCGCTATACAAGAAAAAAAATAGCTGACATGCAATAATAACAATAAATACATCAATAGGTAATAATAAATAATAAATTCAAATAATAATAATCATAAATTAGGATGCACAAACCTAATTTTATTAGTCTCATCGGGTTAAATGGTTGTTCGTTATGAGGGTCAGCAACATGATTCACAGACAGAGAGCAGACATACAAAACTGATTTTACTATTCCTGGATGGCGGATGCTCCCCGGTAAGTCAGGAACTCAAGTCCTCGACAATAACTCAAATAGCTAGAAATCAAAGCAGTTAATAGTAGTTGGCTGTAATACAGTACAGCTAACTCAACTCGACAATCACACAAACTCATTGATGAATGTAAGTCTATTCATCTAACCAAGACTCTTAGATTGGAGAAATTCTCCTTCAGCTGTAAAGACGCTTGAATGAATCCGGATTCAAAATTATATTGGAGATAGTAGTTTTTCATGAGCGTTGGTTATTGTTTATTGATCTTGCGGTGTTGAGATTACTGGAAGTAAGGCTCAGCTTCTCGTGTAACCATAACAGGATACAGAGCATGAGATGATAATGTGATACTTATAAATAATCTCAGAACTTTCCAAGGATTGGTTAACGACGTTCGTGAGATGAAACTTAAGATATATTTAGTCATCGAAAAATCTTGATCTATATTAAAACAAAATTGATATCAACCTTCTCAAATCAGTGGAAAACGCGTTTTGATGGTCGCGTTGGACTGTTTGGATCCAATAGTAAGCGGTGTATTTATAATTCGGGAAGATGAGGGTGAATCAATGGTTGGGAATACATCAAGCCTAGGTTATATGCGACTGATGGGGTGGCAAGCGGCTGGTGGGGTGACACTTGTGGAGGGAACTCTGGGGTGGGAGTGATGGAGCACGTGAAACGCAGAGGTTTACGACCACCATTACACCGGCCCTAGTAATTACCTGCTAGCTATTGACACCGCTCGTACATCAGTTGATTCGAGAGGAGCCGCATTATCGACCATCTCCGGACGGAAGTGGAGATCAATCTTGTTCATCATCAATGAATGATATCGCTCAATCGAACTGTGCGGGATCACGGCTCCCAGACAGGACAGGGGGTGTTCACTGTTCAGTGTTCAATCCAGCATAAACCAATAAATAGGCTGGATCAAAATTAGTGCTACAGAAATAAAACATAATAAATAAAACATGTTACTGAAAATTAAGAAAAAACATTCATATCTATCAAAAATAATTATCGGTATAAATTCTATATGATGTGAATCATTTTCGGCGGTGGCAATTGGCAATCGGCTGGCCACACAGCCATTGAGGCGCTTACGGAAATAACGCCCAATTCTCGATCATTCCTCATGACTAGAGATGGGATTTATATGTCACTAAACAAACATGTTTTATGCACCTAAAATATGTTGCTAAAACTCGAAATATACTATTAAAACCGCAAAATATGCCATTAATAAAATATAGTGGTAAGGGCAAATGCGTTTGAAATTTGTGAAACACAATGTAAAAAATATACCTATTTATACTATTAACAGCAAAATAGTTGGGTAACAAACAATACCAAATTGACTCCATCCACAATGATTTCTCCATAAATACATAAACGACGATAGTTATATACTTAAAGGAACCTCAAGAATCACGAAAGAATTACTTTAAAAAATCCTGCCGTCAATGCAATAGACGCATTACAAAACAACTTCACAAATCGTTTTAATCAATGTTAATC
>JAEMON010000010.1:15016729-15034753 GCA_030264115.1 Lygus lineolaris
TACCTACCAAGTTTTGGGGCGTAAATCCTGAAAAATGCATTTCAGAATAATATGCAACAAACCCATGATGATAATACTCCTCGCTACTACTCTTTTTCCATAATCAAGATTCAAGATTTTATAAAATTTTTTGGTTGGTATAGTGTTGTATTTTTAATTCAATGGCTTGAAATTTTTTTATTTTTTTTTAGTAGCAAAGTGCGAAGCGGAGAAAGTTTCAAGGGAGAAAAAATACAAATACCTAAATGAATGAAACTCAGTACAATCACAGCATACTGCAAACATGGACGAAGCAAGTGGGTTGAACGGTCGGAGTCTCGACCGAGGCCTTGTCATCGTTTTCGCACTTTGACAAACAAAGTAGGATCCACAATATGGTATTCCCTTTTCAGCCTTCGGAGGTGACGTGGACGAGGAAGTTCTTCATAATCTCACCTACAATCTACCAAGTGATCGAAATAATTGTTTAAATTACAACTTGTAATCTACCAAGTCTTCCAAGAACATATCCTCAAAAACCTTACACTGAATGCCTCACGATCGTAGAGTAGGTATAAAAGGCAAGAACCATTTCAAAGATCGTTCAATGAGGGTTTATTGTCGTACATGCTTTGCAGTGCACCGTTCGCAACAATGCCGGCTGCTTCTATCTCTTGATACCCGAGGAAGATTCTCCAGAAAAGGCCGGAAGAACGTAACGATGACGGAGCACCCTGTTTTCCATACATCGTCCTCGAGGATTCCCGCGTCTTTCCCTCCACCAACCATAAATTTAACCCTCGCCGCTGTCAGGAGTTTTCCAAGGATGGGCGGAAAACTATAGTGAAAAAAGGGGAGAAATCCCACTTTCCAGGAAGCGTTTCAGACGGAATATCGTGATACGCAGATGTGGAGAGGGAGATCACCCCTGCGGAATGCCCATCGAGCCTTTGGATTCACCGGGATGGAAAATTCTCTCCCATTCCCCCATCTCGTTCTTCTTTTTCTCGAATAATTCCAACTATCTCGGAAGTTAATAGCCGAAATCATTTCCTGTCTGCGACGGATACGAGGGGATTTGAACTGGTCAAAATTAATATTACTGGGAGGCGCCGTTGAAATGCAAATTAGTTTCCTTCCTTCGGGATCTTATTGAGTGAACTTGGCATGAAATTTATTTGGACGATTTACTCCTTCGTCGCATGAAACTTGATGAGAAGAACTCGAAAAAAAGACTAAAATTATAAAAACATTATTAGGATCTATACCGCTTGGACCAAATCCATTCGTTTTTTAATCAGTTGTTTTCCGTACAAGTACAATTACCAAACACAACATCGCTATCCATAGTGTAGTTTCGATTGCCACTTGTGAAATAAATTCTATTTCATTTATTTATTTATAAACATAAAGTATTGTTACATATTGGGTAATACCAGCATGAATATTCATGGACAAATTCATGAAGTAAAATCCCCCGTCAAAACTTATGGTCGGCGTTACTCCCCAGGGAGAATCACTCGACGGAGAGAGTAATCCAAAACAACAAACTTTTGGCAATTATCAAGGTTCCAACTGTATCCCTTGGAATCCTGACCATTTGAAACTAAAAAATAATTTATCAGCCCAATAGTACCTAAGCATTAGTAAAAAAAAAAAAAAGAAATTGTTGAAGTAGGTAGGTATAAAATGAAATTTCAGTCACTCGAATCGTACTGTGAGAAAGTTTCAATGATGTTGATGATGCCCATAGCTTAACATTGATGTTGATGATGACTATAGCGCAGTTTCTGGCTGCCCACATTATTTATGTTCGTACATACATTTTTCTTATGTACCATATTACCTCGTTCGATTTGGCTCAATGTTCAAAATATTTCAATGGTTCGTCTCCTAAGTTAAAACTTTAATAATCCTGCCTAGGTATAATACATTTTATCCATATCAAAATTATTATAAAATCACTTTAAACTGATTTCACCTTGGTTATTCATACAACCTATAACTTTATTTTTTCCCTTCTTTTTCAGAGACAAATGGAGACGGACCACTGCTGAGCCAAAATGAAGCACACATAATTTCTTGGATATCCAAAGATTAGTAAAACATTGAAGCGAAATACGGAACGCCAGAAAATGTGAATAACAATTTATTACCTACATAAGTTGGATTTGGATAATTTTGGTTTTTTTCTTTTGGATACGAGTCAAAAACGTATTTTCATAAAAAATGAACCGAACAAAATTTTAGGTGTATATTTGATTTGATGGAATGCCGTTTACATCATTGAAACTTGTAAAAAATATGTATATGAACAAAAGTTGGATGTATAGATTCGTTAGTGCCATTTGGATAATTGTAACATAATAATGACGAATAATATTTCTATGTATATAATAATTTATTAAGTGTTCTTCCGAATAACGTGCAATACGTAGTTTTCTGAAGTGATATAAAAATTGACCGTTTGAAAACAAAATTGAAAATTTGATTAATGGGAACGAGTCAATGAAAATGAAAATTATTCTTCCCATCTTTTAAGTTAATTTTGATGAAAATGATATACGTAGAGTATGTTTTAGTCCTGCAACTCATTGATAGGTATGACAAATTAAAAGAAATCGTCAAAAATCGTAAATTTGTTGATTAGTGTTTTGCAAAATGAGAAGAAGTCCACACCAATCCAAGCCATGAAAGATCTCTGTTTTCCGTAGAATTCTGTCTAGACTCTTAGATGTTAGATAATAGATTTTTATTCTCTTTAATAATTGTTTTAAACGATTACAAAATATTAGAAATCAGTGGGAATTACCCTTAATTGTAAATCGGTACCTACTAGAGAAAGGCATACAAATGATTTTTTTGTTATAGCGATTGTATTGTGATCTATTCAGTTTTTTTCAAATAATTCCTTCACTACTAACTGATAGCGGTACAGAATCAGGAGAAATTCCTCAAGATACCGCATCCACCGTCAATGTGTGATCCATTTCTCTATGTTGAACAGTTTATGAAACGTGTAGTAGGTGAACAAGAAGGGAGTCAATTGATTTTTGGATAATTACAGTAGGTATGCAATAAGGCCTCTTTTGGGTCATTTAAACCGTGTTTATGAGCTGTGAGACGAAACTCGCAAACCTTCCTTAATTAAATCACATAGATAATTATTAGCGTTATAATACAGGTAACGTACGTTATGTATTAGGTAACGAACGTGCATACTCAGTCACTGTCAATAAGGAAAGCTGATTTCATGGTCAAGGAGTCTTCATGGTGGAGGAGGGGTCTTGTACGACATCTTGGTACTGCATCCTACAATCGGTGTAGCCGTTCGATTCACAAACCGTCACAGACAAACAAACGTAGGAAAATAGTTATACCTGCGTAGTGAGAGGATTCGTATTTGTTTGCATTTATTTTCTTCTACTTACCTACCTTCAATTTCAAATAAATAGGTACATATTTTCAAATTAATATTTTATTGATTGAAACAAAAAAATTTTCAAATATTTGATTGAAAGAGACATCCAGGTATTTTCACTGTTTTTGGAATTTCAACTGTTTGCCAAAGTTTTGAAGAAGATCGTAATTTTTTGGGTGTAGGGGGCCGTGACTTACTCACTTGGAGGGGAGCCCCGGGACTGCGAATCACATTTTACATAATATGATTCACAGAGGCCATTATTGTTGCTTTGGTTTAGAAAGGATTGACGTAAACAGTAGTTTCCATTTACATTGTTCATTGTTGAAAACTCATTGCAAAATTCACACTCGAATAGACAACACTACTGATAGCTAAATATCTATGTTCGTATTTTCACAATTTATTTCGACCAAAATTTTTACCATTTGTTAAATGTTTCAGAACATATTTCATATAATATTATATTCCATATATTTTAAGTATGCATATTTAAAAAAAATAAACATATATTTACTTCTCATCATGGTTACTTATTCTGCATTTTTAAATACATAAATATCCCATACCTAGTTATAAACTTGTCATCATCGTTATTTATAAAGGGAAAAAATATATTATTAAACCAGCATTAATAATGATCCAACCAACCTGTGCACAAACAATAGAAAATATTTAAAATGACCAAATACAAAATACTGTTTGAAAGAATAATATATAATCTCTATTACATTACTTAATGTGTGTCAGTTTGTTTGTTTGTGACTCAACTCCGATCGAACGGCAACTCCGATGTTAATGAGTTCTTTTCAGCTAAATGATGGGTAAGTTCCAGCAAGGGTATTAAAACCATCGTAATCATTCATTTAATAAAAGAAACACCGATAAGAAACCAGGTTGAACTGTTTACAAAGGGGTTGTCTGCTTCTATTATGACCTACGAAATCGTCTACTTCCTCCCCTATTCATCCTATTGTAGGGGTGATAAAATTAGGTAGGTACACTGAGGTAATTCGATTAGATGTTGAACCTGTTCATCCTTGGGTTCTTTGTGAAATGATGGGTAAGGCCACATTCCTATTGCACCCAGAATCGACGGTCCATCACGACCGACAATTGGGTAAATACACCTGACACGAGGGATAAGGTGGTCCATGATTTTTGTATAACCAGTTGACGTTTCTTGATAATGAAGGAGCCACCAAGCCCACAAGATATACTGTTTCTCCTGGTTCTGTGTGTAACATTAATTTGCGTTAATTAATAATTGAACAATACATTTGAAGAAAAACTTGTATCCTATGTAACAAATATACGTAATTTGGAAAAGTCAAAATAAATTTAGGTACCTAAAAAATATTATTTGTTATTGTATTTTTCTTTTACTATTATAATAAAATATTGTGATAGTTGTTTTGTTTTACACTGTTTCACCTATTATTTCGTATTTTTCGTAAGTTCCGTTATGAATCTCGATATGGCTATGGGACTTATTTTTGTTATTTAGTTTTTTTAATTTGTATTCATTGCATGACTTTAACGTACTGACCCACACGCAATAATAAAAAATACCATATCTTATAGATAAAAATGTATCAATAATACCGTCCAGATGGTATACTGTTAACAGAAAAATCTAAAATTTAAAAAAAAGCTTATGAATCCACGGTCATATTCTTCAAATTCAATTTTACTGTTTTCTATGAATGTTTGTACGTTCCTAAAGATGATATATTATTATAAAAATATATTTCTCGATAAGCAGGTTCCTCTTATCATTATACATAGTACTTACCTTTCCCTTGTTGTAAATGGTCCCGTTATAGGAAACAAAAGTTTACAAAAACCGAAAAAAAATTAGACATGAAAAAGTACCCTTTTATTTTTATTTAATGCTTTTAAATGTTGCTCAAAGTTCTATGAAACATATAAAACATTGTGTATACCATTAAAATTGCGAACAAGTGTTGTAGAAAAATCTACATATTATAAATATGACATTTGATTTACGTAATTTAGGTAAGTATTTGGTACCTACGTGTGCGTGTTTTGTGTGTACTGTAATTTATTTTAAATAAATTTAAATATTGTAATAAGTTTGGTTTGATTTATATGTTCCTATTTGAATTCGGTTCAGTGAGTGAGAATTTGAACACAATGAAGATCACTGTGCTGCAAAACATGTTATAGATCAATACGTTTTTTGAGAAAAAATCGGCGATTTTCAACAAACTCTCCCCAAATAGGTGGAGGAAGAAATCGGCTAAAATTGCCATTCGTAAACAGCAGTAAGTCATCATCACCATCACTTATACATTTAAAGGAAACTTGGTGCTCTCACTCCCTTTTTGACCATTCTCATATTCTCAATGAGATATATGCACCTGCAAAATTATTGGGAACGGATTGGCAAGGGTTTGTTTGAGGGTAGGTACCTATTATGTAATTGAATTCCACTGTCTGTAAATTATTCAAATCCAGCAGGAAAAGGTACCAACATCAAACCTGAGTGTAGGAAAAAGTTGAAAAAGATCACTTTTACCTCCGTTGAGGATATGATTTCTATACTTATTGTCTGTTTGTGAATTTTACATTTATTTCAAAATTATCAAAAAATTAATTTCAACATCTAGTTTTGAGTACATAGAAACTGTCCTTTTTTTCGGGACCAGGTTAATAGAGCCAATCTAAGTCGCTGCACTAGGCAGGGAGTTTCTGGGGTCCGGCTCTTACTCCAAATTGTGGAAGATCAAACCCTCAGTGTAATATTGACAACAACAAAAAATGAACCAAAGGAAATATAGACAAAGAAGGGATCTCATAAAACAACCGGCCAAGCGCCCAGCAAGAGATAAACTCAGATTTATATTTCAGAGTTTTAGAGGAGGTGGGGAAGGTGTACGGGAACACGCGAAGCTGGATTAGCAATGAATTATTATTATATAGGAAAACCTACGGCGGTTTTCGGGTTGTGAAATATCGGTCAGAGGATGGGTTTGGAGGGGGTGAAATTCTCATTCAGAAACAGTCAATTCACTGTAGAAGACGAAGGAGGGGGTGAAGGTTTTAGGCAAAGGATGGTACGTTTCTACCCCTTTTATTAGAGGGTGAAGACAATAAAGTTGTCCCGGATGATTATTAAGTGCGGGCTACCGGTATTTTAGCCCTCTGGGACTTCAGGGTGTTTTCGCTCTTTCCCCTTCGGGCTGGAGGTATTAAACGTACATAATCGTTATGGTCGAGTCGTTGTCGTAAACGGGGTTTTCGTACCCCAGGTGGTAAACCGGCTTCCTCTTCAGAATTTGTCTTCTTTTTTTCATAGCAGTCGTTGAACACGATTTACTCCGTTACCTTCCAATAATAATTTGTTATGGACTTGTAGATTTTACCATTATACAGATAGATGGAAGATGCCAAATTTATGTCGTACATATCCTATCTTATAATATGATTGATAGGTGGATTTATATTTGGAAAATGTGATATATACGTTTAACCTTAAGACGTTTTACATCCACAAAATGGGTGAACAACTCCATGAAAACTTTTCAATGAAACTGATTTTAGTTTTGAGAGTGGTACCTTCTAGCGCACGAAGGCCTTAACAAATGAGTACATCTGGAGCCCATTCGTTATTTAAATTATAGATATACGACTAGCAAAATAAATATTGTCTGAGTTTTGTGAGGTCTCTGGCACTGGAAGGTTCAACTGTGCTACATAACGGTTTCTATCTACAACTTGATAATTCTAGATCTACGTTGAATATCTGGTTTTTTCCTGTGGGCCATCAATTAAAGTTACCAGTATAAGAATAAAGGATTTTCTGAGCAATAGGTGTAGGTAAATCAACCCACACACATAGAACCAAAACTTCTGTTCGTCTGTTTGTTTGTTTGTCTGTACCTTCAGACTTGAAATATTGAAGGTAGGCTCGTGAGACACCCTAGATAATTCATTGTTGTTTACATTTTGGTGGCGGCGATTATCAGTAGTATAATAGTATCATACGATATTGGTGACAATGGACACCTGCACCCAAGGCCAACTGATTAGTGTGGGTGGTTCTTTTCAGTGATCTTCAAGGCATCCTTTAGGTTCCTCCAACTGGCACCTAGGATTTTGGTTTTGATCGTTGATAAGACATAGTGGCTTCAGTTACTTTGATCGCACGTCAACCTATCTCAGACCAAATGCATTGGGTGGGAGTGCAACATAGGAATTCGGAGAATGCTTAGGTGGGCCTATAGTACTTTCGCACTGCCAGAAGTTGGTCAAGTATGGAATTGCTCGGGACATATCAGTATCCACATACTGATATGTCCCGAGCAAAGCCATAGGTGTATGAATTTGAGGATAGGTTTGTATCTAGTGAATCGATATACATCAGTATATTATCTGACTCGAATAACTGTTCTTTGTTATGGATCACAACAGAACAGCTGGTGCTGGGTCACTTCAGGCTTGCTTGGCCGTATGCTTCATCTCCTCAGGAGTGGGCCCTGAGATATCTATCTGTTCCACCTAGGCCCAATATGTCGCTACGTCCTCGACGTCCATGATTAAAAAAAAAACTGCCTGATTACTTTTCAAATCTTTATCGACGTACACTTTAAAAGCTCAACATTGTCGACCAACTAATATCAGGATTCCTTCCGGACACGCTCTGAAGTTGGCAGGATCCTAGATGTGGACACTCGTAGTTATGCGGTTCGAGTATTGAGATGTCTACGAAGGGATATCGCATGTGTGGATGTCAGAACTCGCAAAGGGTATGAGCGCATATGAATAGATAAATCTTACATTTAGCGCTCATCCGGGCTCTGGCAATGCATCAAGTTCTCGAGGCCGGGGCGTCAATTTATATGCAACGGAGAAAGATGGAGAGAGAGAAACTTCCCCAGCGAGGGGGCAGATGAATAATTGAGACTGACCGAACTGCGCTGTTTCATTGTCACTCTCTTCACCCTCGTAAATCAACATTTTCGTGCCAGACTGACCGAAATTCATTACCTTCCTTTGTCAGACCGCCTTTCGACGTTCTCTCTTCCGCCCAAGGGGTTTTGATCCGGGTAGATCCTGAGTAATCATAGTTATTCTATAAATCCATATGAGACCAAAAGAGGAGAAGTATATTTCTGGAGAAAATACGTACTATTCCGAGGTTCTTGTATAGAAAATTTCGAGATTGAGAAGTCACGAACTTTGCTGAATGATGAAAACCAGAGGTATTGTTACAATATATAAGTGGTGGAAAGTGTATTTTAGAGTAGGAAACAGGGATGTTGGTACAATCTGGAGGCAGCTAAGCCGAGGAATATCTGGGAGCTATATGTCACTGCCATGAAGTAAGCTGGGCGGTGGGTGGATTAGGCGTTACAGAGGCTTGCCGGAGCCATTAGTCAGGCCTCGGGAACGGCCCCCCCTAATCCTTCAGGATCCTCATCCCCTCGCTTCCCTCTCCTCATTCCTACACCCCCTCTTATATCTCCCTCCCCTTCCCGCCAGTAGATGGGGGAGGGGGGTTGAGAAATAGGGGTAGTAGAAAAGGAGCCCTGAACTTCCCCCCTCTCTCTCTCTCTCTCACTCTCTCTCTTATCATCCTATCCCCGCTAGGGCTCCTCGACCTCTTCCCTTCTCACGGACCCTGTAGAGCTCATGGGGCGCATCCCTGGTGCTGGAAAGGCGTATTTCCTCGTGCACTCGTATATCCCGAGAGTGGAATGGAGATGACAAATTTTGCACGTCCTACACGGTACCATGTGGTATTTCAGTCCATTTTTTATTTTTTTTAAGTATATTCCTTGAGGTTAACGAAAATCGGGACTGTTTGCCGAGAAAAAGTTAACATAAAATTGGGAAATTAAGTGGAAATTTGGGATTTGAGAAAACGTGGGCTTGTGACGGTTCACTGCCTCCTATGTAATTATCTGGTTGAAAGAAAGCATCAGTATCCATCGATGCTGATTGCAGAGCGAAGGTAATAGATCCACCCCGTTTGTTCGCCCTGCAAGAAGTTATTGTACCAAGATATGATTCTCAAAGATAAGGCATCACATATATTAGTAACATTAGCCTGAAAGAGCAGACACCTTGATCACCGAGTTCACTATGGGTTGGGGTGGGTTATTACGTAGGGGAAGGACCTGCCGTTTTTCAAAATCAGATAGGTATCAAAAGTTGTGGATCCGTACCTACCAATGAACAATAACTAATATATAACTATTTTGTTTAATAGTTCTTTGGTCAGCGTTTTAATTTCAACTACCTACTACCTGAATTTCACGTGAACATGTAAAAAAGCTTGATATCTAGATAGTATTAGTTCTCAAAAGTTGCTTGTTAGGTTTTCCTATTTTCGTACCTAACGTACAGCCAATACCGATTTTTACAACCCAAAATTGGGTTTTATTGACCTACAAGGAGCATATTGTGTTGTGAATTCCACTGGACTACCTGTTTCATCACAGTTGATCCCATATGCAAATAGACACGTTATAAAGGAACTCCCCTTCGTATCATATCAACCAATCTGATAATGACACTCCAGCCGCGCCTTCGCGACGAGAAAAAAAATTATATCGAAAATTTTAATAAAATCCCCACCGTAAATCATGTAAGGAACCCAATCAGAGGAACAGACAGCTCTTTTCCCGTGACGCTTAATCTGTAACCTACCTCTGAAACCCTCCGCTCCTAATGGAATTATCAATTCAAATCTCCTCTCCTTCCAAAGGAAGACTTGAATACGGGAATTGGGTATTAGGATGATGTATCACTCCATCCGCATGCTAGGGATGGAAAAGTAATCCCAGTGGAGCTCAGCGGCTGCAAAATGTGTGGGACCTAATAAAACAACTCAATTCTCCAACAGAAGTTTCGAATAAAAGTCCCCGAAGCGTACTGGAATTTCCTCTCTTCATTTCACATACCTACCAAGATGTATTCGTTTGAATTAGGTAGCTTGCTTGTAACGTGTATTCAACAAAAACAATAAGAAAACAACACATTTCCTTGCAAATGTCTGAGAAGTTATCGAGTGGGTAATTTATAGATTAAGCAACAATTTACAGATGAGCATAAACACGAAAACTGTAGAAAGACATTACGATAAGAAAGAAGCCACTAGTCCACCTTGAAAGGCTCTAGACTCACCCACAGAATGAAGCCACTAATAAATCATAGAGTAGTGTAAGTATAGGCACAACATCATCACAATAATTATCGTAATAACGCAGAGGGAGAGTTTTGAGGGGAGGGGATGGGGTAGATCCGGAGTTTTCATCCTTCACGACCCCTACTATGAGAAATTGGGGAGTGGGGTAAATCTATAGGTTTCCCGGGATTACGCCCAACTTCTGCCGTCAGATTTACATAAAGTATATAAACCAATAGATTTACATAAACCTATTGAATGCAACGCACGGGTTATCCAGCTAGTAACCAATAAATTCGCAAATTCCTAAGGCACTTATGAACGTGGATAGCTGGTTGTCCTACAAGCGTTGCTCTGTAGATTTCATCAACGTTCATCCTAAACCCAGGGATTATTCTCCCAAGAGGTCAGGTAAGTTGGGAGTGTACGATGTAGGATAAACTTTGTTTGTAATTAATGGCTCCAAATTAAATTAAAGGGAGAGGATGTGGTGGTGCGCTTCACATGAGGGAGGGATGTAACAAACTTCCTGCGGTTCTAATTCAACGAAAAGGCTTTTCTGTTTCATGAGAGTTTTAGTCGGTCGGTATTAAATGGTTACACGTCGAGCAGACTTGATTGATTGGCCTCGTTCGACAATTAAATAGAAAAAAACAACCAACGGAATTGCAATAACTTTACTGTTTATAACAAGCCAGAACCAAACTAAGATAGTCAGTCTGATGAACGGTCGGTAGTCAGTAAGTAAGTACATAACTACCGTCAAGATTTTTAGCGATTCCAATATTTAACTGATGACAAATTGTTATTTGAAGGATTCGATGTTCGCACCTATTTCAGTAGAATCCTATAACAGGTACTCCGTCGGAGTAGGATTATTACTCTCGTTCCTTTACCTGATGGCTAAATGGAAAGTATTTCAACCGGCCCAAAACAAAATTTCTGGGTTTTCTGTATTTGCAAACTCTGATGATATCACGAATTGGCAGAATGTCATCAATTCTCTCTATATTCTCAACCAACTTGTAAAAACTATTTTCAGTAATTTATTTATAAATACCTATATCTCATTCCATGAGTAGGTATTGTTTTTCGCATCTCAAAATCAATGTTAACTTTGAAACGGGTACTGCTTTAGTTCCGCCTCTGAGCAAAAGTGCAATAATAATAAATTGCTCAGAAATTTAAAGTTAGTAAGTAAGTCTATAATTCTTTTTTTCCGGGATAAAATGAAAAAGTTACGATAAAGTCAAGTCCTTACCTTGGTTCGGTCCCAACGTATAAAATAACCTCATTTTGCTGTTTATCCTTTGATGAATAAGGACGGGAAAAGCAGTTTATGAAAAGAAAGGATGAGGAATGTCCGATCTTGATAGTGCCATTTCGAAGGAGTTATGGCTCGGTATTAATTTGACTTAGCCCGTAAGGGGTAGGTGGCGCTGCGGGGCGGCGGAGGGCGTAACCATCGGGAAGAGGGGAAAGGGGGGTGCTTGAGTGTACCGGCAGATAAGAGCCTTCCCCACACTTTTCCCGTTGATACATTGCGACACCGACTGTATTTATTACCTTCCCAGAAATTTCATTCGTTAAAAAAAACGAGAGGGAGGGAAAAATCAACCCCCTCGAAACCACCCTTACTTACCCCAAACGGAAGAACAGCAAAATTGTGTTTCAATTTGAATATAATGAACTACAAATTTGGAGTTTCAAATCGGCCATGCTTATTTAGTTTAAATAAGTACCGGAGTAATGGTATGTTGACTACCTATGTTGGGATGAACTCATGAATGTAAACAAGAAATAAAATGTATGCTCAATATCTCAAGAAACTAGGATTTGATGGAAAGGAATACCATTCATCTGCATGATTGCACAAATTAAAGATACCTACAAATTTATATGCAGTCTATAGGAGAGTAAAGAGAGTCTACATCAATAATTTCCTCATCGTGTGGACGTCGTAAGATTTTAGCTCCTAATACCAATCAGCTCCATGAGCGAGGCATATCAATTTTCAGGAAACACAAAAAACTACTGCTCACCCAGAAATTTTTGTTGTTGAATACTTAAGGTAAATACCGATCTGCAGAAGCTTTCGAAATCATACCCCAGAATTTACTGTAGGTACGTGCCGATTGCTATGACCTGTCGTTTAAACCCTCACGTAGCGTGTGGCCCTGGTCTATAGACCCACTGTTATGTAGGTACCTCTTTTAGCATCTTGATATTGAAATATTTGAAAGAAAGGCTTAAAAACACGTTGCGTACGAGTCCACAACCACGGGAGACATGTCTCGTTCCGCGTACGATCAGCCTCAATATCCCCGATGAATATTATATTCGATGAATTTCATATAAAGCAAAATACAACTCCAAAATAAAATATACTGTATAAATTTAGACTTTTCCGACGAGTGGTGAACGATGTTTTTTTTTTTTTTTTTTTTTTTTTTTTTGAAAAGTTAGGAAGTTATATTCTCCCTTAAAAAGCTTGGTTGTGAATGAAAAGCATTATAAAAGAATTTCGTAACCGTAAGAAGTGTCGCTCCTAATCAGTGACATTTTTTGCGGTTGTATGCCAAAGTAAAGACATGAAAATGTCAAAATAAAGATCAACCTTCTGGAAAAAATTTCGAATTTAAAGAAATGCTACAAAAAGGGAGTTCCAGATTTTCAAATAAATGGGTCGCATCTATTGTAGTAGTTATTCTCCTAGGAACGCATACACACTAATATCGATCGAAACCATAACCAACGACAAACAACCATAACGAACAGAAAACATCATCCATAACCCAACATCTTGAATTTCACTACAAACCAAATTCATCGTAGAAAATAAAATACTTGGTAGTATCTTGAATAGTAGCTCTTGAATAAATCAACAAACCTTTATTTTAACATGGAACTTTAGGCCACTAACATAGTAAAAACTGGCCGATCCCATGTCATCGCGCCCCTGCAGCCCAAAGGGAGGCTCCCCTGCTTACTCGGTGAGTTAATAATTAGTAGTAGGTACAGTACAGTATTAGTATAGTACAAGTTAATATACCCACCAAGGTACAATGCAGACTAAGGTACCAAAATAATTGTTTCGTTTTCTTCACGAAACCTCATGGTTTCTAATAGTTTTTCTTTCAAAGGTACCGTAAGGTTCTGGACACCTACGTGCAAGAAAAAATGAAAAATTGCGTCCAACGTCGGAATTAACCGACGTCAGTAGGAACAAATTCTGTTCCACGTCAGCTTGCTTGATGAATTCCGATATTATCAAATTAATTTGTGTACGACGAACCCCACATTATTTCTACTTATTAAACCACAATACTTCTAACCTATTTAATTATTATGTAGGTGTTCTTAATATTTATTTCATTGACATACATTTTGCCAATATTCAAGCTATACAAAAGCACACAAGTAAGGATCACAACTTAATAACTTTAATAAACTTACAAATTTATTCAGCTGCAAAGGCTCAATATATTATTTTGTTTTTTGAGTGTAAACAATTATTTAGTAGCCTTTTAAGTAATATTCTAAATCGACCACAAACAATAGGTAGTACCTAGGTACTTACAAACTACTTACCGATTATGTTTGTTTTGAACATTCAGATTAGGGTGTGGTATGGTTCAACCATTCCGCACTTTATTCCACAAATTTATATAATTATGATTCTAACTTCGAAATATCTCTTGTTTTCCTATACCACTACAACTAAATAACTTCTTAATTAATCGTGCTCTTTGCAGAGCTGTTCGAGCGAAGGAGGATTTTTCAAGGAGGATCAATGCTGTTCTAGTAAAAGACAATGCTTGCGTTGCATGGAACAAAAATATAATGTAAGTAGTGTTCTATGAGAGGTAAGCAAGCCATCTCAGTCAGCAAATTATATCGTGTTCCCGTTATGATAAGGGCACATCTTGAATACATAGGTATTACTTTTCTCTTGAATACATAGGTGTTACTTTTACGATCCCACAGCTCCGCACTACTATAAACGTAGAAACTGTACAAGAAATTTCTGATCAGGAAATTCCAAACTTCGGGACATTGATTTAAACGTTTTTCCAGAATGGGGCCAGTACTAATGCGTTTCCAATAAGTGGAAAATTCACTCGATCGTTCTCAGTGGAAAGTACTCAGTCGTTTGAAGAGCTATTCAAAAAGAGCGAAGAGGTAAATAATTTCTAAGAATGAAACAAATCCTGAAAACTGTTATCTGGAGATGACGTGGAAAAGCATTGCCATCAATGTCACCTCAAATCTCACGAACCGTTGGAATAAATTTGTGAAAAACTACACTACAGTAGTATGCATCTATGAATACATACATTTGGTTGGTAACTGTACATAGGTACATATTGTTGGATACCAATATTTTCATAACTTTCAGAGATTAAGTTGCTTGTAAAAAAATTCCTTTTGTTAGTACAAAATTGAATTCTTTTGTGATTATTCGTCAAAATTTAATTTCGTATTTTTCGTGATATAGTAAAACTGATACGATGGGGCAGGTTCTGACAGTACCGGATGAGATAACAGTATGTATGCTTAATTTATGTGGATAATTTTTATTCTTGTTGTGTGCGGACACATAAATATAGGTACTCCCAAGAAAATACTGAGTCGGTTGTTCGCTCACGAACCTCCCTAATTATACTGTTATGGCTAAAGATGGTTCTTCAAATTGGTTTGACGATTTCAGCACTTACCTACCTAATGAATAAAATGGTTGAACCCAAATCATATTGCACATTTCGAAAAATAATATAGTTTGGTATCCCTTCCATCAATAATCAGTGGTTTTGTTTTTTTCGGATATTGATATTGGACACCCATAGGTATTTGATTGATTGTTGAACCTCAGTGAATCCTTTGGGAGGCTTTGTTTTTGATATTTATGGTCGATCATTACGTAAAATGCCAGGTCGATATTTTTGTTCTGTTGTCCATATTTTTTTGTCGATATTGTTTTGGGTAAAATACCAAAATGCTTACCGATTGAGAAGCGCCGGCAAAGTCGCACATTCATGCCAACAATTATTACCTTCCTAGGTACTGGCTGGATACAAATGATATCTTTATCATAGTTGATATATTCCTGAAGAAATCCTTCATCTTTAAATTCCTCCGAACTTATCTGGATTAGTATATTAAGTAGGTAAGTACTATTGCGGAGGGCGGTGAATGATGGGGACAGCATCGCAATGCCACCAATACTCCGATAATCCAAAATTTTGGAGTGCTCCGTTATGCCACCAGATTTGAGAAGGAAAACTCTTCGGTATGCCACCTCTCAAGTATTCTGTTCCTAAGTAAAAGAACAGTTCACCAACCCCTTGAACGTACACGTACCGTACTGTTACTCAGTATTGAATGCCAGTTTTCTAGGAAAAATAAAAAACTTGCTCTTTAGTCAATTCTGTTCACAAACTGGACCAGAACTTACTTGATCGACACATTGAGAAAGCTCCCCAGTATAATATAATTATATATATGTTAAATATTATTTAACAAGAACAAGCACTCACACATACTCGTAGGTATTGGTATAGGTTCTTAGTAATTAGATGTAGGTAATTTTCTTGGTAGTAGGTATTTATTAGGTAATTCTTGGGTGAGCAGCTGATATTAATAGCGTCAGCGTCAGAAACCATTCGCACAATTTTGCCCCAAAATCTGATCTTCCCAGTTTTCTAATTAGTAGATTTTAAAGAAAACTACGATAAGTATGTAGAGGCACCGTTTTGGTCTCAAATTGAAGCTAGTTGAATTCTCTACAAATTCTTCTCCCATGACCTTTTTCTAGAACCATTAGTTTCGCCGGTATGTGACAAAAATGCCAATTTTTGAGTAGCTACGTGTCTCTCCGCAACCATTAGACAAACAGAGATCGGGTTGAGCTCAAATGATAGCAAATTTCATCTTGTTTAAATAAGGACGTGTAAAATTTTCCGTGGGGCGCTTCATTCAGGCCGTTCTTGTGATAAAACTGAAAATAGTAAAGTTAGCACAGGGTTTTCAGGGTTGCAAAAGTGGGTACATACTACCCGCTGGGGTCCTTACAACAGCAACAAAAATCAGAGATAAATGCAAGTTTGCAATAATTGCCTTTTTTGTGTCGATTTTGAGTGGCACTGGGCTATGTTTATGCAGGCTGAATCTGTGTCCTCCAAAATATAACAGGGGTGTGCCTACGCGGGAGGTCGCTTGGGCTGACGTGACATGTCGAGAACACACGCTTACCTAAGCAGGACCCCTCCATACCTGACCGTGACAGTACCTATTAGGTAGGTACTGAGGCTATTTTCCAATAAAACTACCACGTCAACATCTTCAGGAACCCACAGAAGACCTGTAGGTAGGAGTACCTATAGCGCTAAAAACATTAGTTTCACTTAAGTTGGTACCTGATATCTGATGATTAATGAGTGAATAATTTGGCCTTCATCTATCAGGACTTCAGTGCAGAGGGAACGAAGGTTCTGTTTTGTAAAGAGCTGAACGTCACATCGGACGAAGACGAAGAAAAGAAAGGAATCAAAAGAACTTACGAAGACAGACAAGAGAGAAGAAGGAATGGTCGGTACAAGCGCCACTGTTCTTCGGTAATGAGTAATGACCTTGGTAAATTGGTACCGTATAGTGTGTTGTTGCAATCACTGGATACGTAGCTTGATTTTTCGTCGTAATTTGAATTTCAATACCAACAGTATTATAGCATTATAAAACGACTCATTTCAACATTATAAACGTTTCATTTGATTGAGGAGGGAGAGCTTGGAAAATGACCAGTAATTCAGGGTTTGAAATTATAGCAAAGTATCCATTTGCATCCAAATACCATTTGAAAATAATGAAACACCATTTGTTGTATACAACAACAATTTTCACTAGGCACGCCTTTTTTAAATTATCCAGATTTGAGCTATCATTAGCCAATTTATTTCGATAATAATTATGATTATCCTGTTAATAAATTTAATAAGGTACCTAATCCTCCCAAAATTAATTTATGGTAATCGTTAAACCAGGAAGATTACGGCGATGAACTTGCTTCTATTCGACCACCTTCCAGATGTAGTGTGAGTTCTGAAATTTCGCCACGATACCCAAGAAGACTTCCAGTAAGTAACCAAATAATTACAAAATACATCCTCCTACATCATTACCTATTAAAAATAAGATCAAGACTTTGAGAGGGTAGTAGTTTTTGCTTGCCCATTACCTGAGGTAGGGAAGTCTTGTATTCGCGCTAGAAGCTGATTGTATAGAATCGTCTTTTTTTTAAATTGCTTTTCAAAACAATAATTTTTAATCCGTGTCTGTCGCAGTAAAACTATACGATTTTATAATCCGATTTGATGGGATTTTGAGGGTTAGCTGCTAGTCGGTCTCCTAGGAGTTTCATTGCCGTCTGCGGATGCTCAAACGTGGATTTCATGAAACATCGATTAGGTAC
>JAEMON010000010.1:15096624-15107484 GCA_030264115.1 Lygus lineolaris
AAAAATAACTAAATTTGTGACCGGAAATTCTTACTGTGTTCATTCATCTCATGGTATCAGCGTTCGCAATTTCGAAAATCTCCAGGATAATTCGCTAAAACTTCTGTCCGTAGCGTAAATATTTTTGGAGTGTTCCTCAAATGTCCTCAACAATCCTAAATCTTGGCTATCAAAGAGTTTATAGGGACTTTATCTATAATCTTACTTGTACTTGAGACTAATAAGTTTAAAAAATGAATAATCTTTTCTTTCTTCCCTCTCCTTCCCCTAACCATAATAGCATTGAAAGGTTGTTCTAACTTTTCTCAGATAGTAATCGATGATTTTCAAATTTTTCGGCATTCTCTATATTTTTCGTCAACTAATTCCAAATTTTAAATTTATTTTAAATTTTTTGAAATACAACATTTGTATAACTCTCCAGTGTCCTATTGATTTGAAGAAGAAGACTTATTGAGGAAGCAGAAATAAAATTCCAAAATAATATTCGATTTATTCTATACCGATTACTCACTAACTGCTTCTGACAGTATAGAATCTAGAGGCCTGCTGAGCCCTAGGACAAGAGGAGTCGAACAATAAAAAAAACTTTCGTATTCCCGAATTAACCAGAATTGTTAGGGACTTGTCAGGATGTATCGTATTGTTTCTGACTTCTTGAAATAGAATCGCACTGTGATAAATCCTTTTATGTAATTTACGTGATATAACTACATTTAGATGATTAGCCATAGTTTGATTTATTAGCCATATGCTACTCATGGAGCCTCCAAAAGTTGAAATGTGCTCGTATGAAGTTTGATTCATTTCTGCGCTGCCAAAACGCAATTTATCATTACCCGTTGAGAATCACCAAAGGACATTTTAATCAAGAGCGTCCCGTGTAATCCGAACATGAAAACCGGTTCTTCGACATTCTTCGGACGCCTGACTTTATGAGAATGTTCGGTACCCGGTCTGCAGGGATATAATGTATGGTGGAGGAATACAGATGGGGCGCTAGTGGCCAGAGATGGATGAAGTCTTCATGCAAAACTGTCGGATATCTTGCACGATTTCATGATGGCTCGCTTTGCAGTTTCAAGGGAAAATAATTAATGATTTTTCTCATTCGGTTGCACTATCAAGTCTACTCTGATTATGGGTTCCTGTACTTACATACCTATACCTAAAAACAAAAATTATTATTGTTTACATAGATGTGGATATTGTAAACTTCTGTGGTTTTTACAAATGATGGCTTCTATTATGAAGTTGGAAAAAAAGTTTCATTGCATGCCTACCGGTGAGCATACGATGATGAGCAATCGTGCAAACGAATTCAAATCCGGTGTCTAGATAAGTGATGAGCGAATTCCCGGGAACTTATTTTTGGGGGATATTTCTGTGAACAAAAAGGGAATTTATACGGGAATTCATTTTTTTAGCTGACAAAATTCGTTTTGTCCTGTTTTATGACCACTTCCGGGGTTACCCATAGCTTGGAATTTCCAATTTCTGTTTCCTAGGTGCTGTAGTAAACTAACTGGACTGGGTTTAAAAAAATACCTGAAAACTTGTTAGAAAAAATGCATTTATTGCTGACATAATAGGTAGGATGAGTTGATGAGTTTATTTTCAAAGAATCATTTTAACCGATTTTGGGGTGATTCTCATAGGAAATTTTGCGCTAATTCCGAATATACCATAATTATTATGTTTCTAATTTGTAAAATTGTGCGTACCTAAAATTTTGAAGCCATTTCAATAGCTGAATTTTCTTTGAAAATTCGCTAAAAGTCTCACTCGAAATCAGATCTTGTTTCTGTTCATGGGGTCTCATCATCAGTGCTGGACAACATGACTCGTTCCTGTTCAAGTTGTTGTTCTTCTTCTCTCTTAGTCTTCTGTTGTTAGAACCATGAAAGTAGGAAGAGAGATGAAGTTCGTACCTAGTTCCTACTTCCATGGTTCCAGCAACAGATGCCCATCAGGGAGAAGAAAAACAACTTGAACAGGACCGAGTCATGTTGAGCCGAGGAAGAGAGAAGAAGTGCCTACTTCCACGGTTTGGACCTTTGACATTTTTGGAGCAGCTACCTTGGTAGGGTAGGTACATCTATCTTCTACATCCAATTCATATCAAAATGGAATAGGGGAACAGGCTATTGTGTTGCATTAAAACACCGTTATTTATGCACGTAGAGCATATAATAATTAAAGTAGTTGCCATTTAGATAATCCAGAAGCATAAAACAAGTGGAATTGAAGAAAAATGATACATTCCCGATTTTTATTGGGACTTTATACCTAAGTGGGGAATATTCCTGATAAATTCATTCCCGCCTGGGAATATTCCAACTGGAATACTCCCGGTGCCCATCACTTTGGATTATATATTTCAATTGCAGCAGAGAAAATTCACCTAAAATTCTATATTGTCAGAAGGAGTTAGTGAGCATTCGGCATGGAACCAATCGAATAGTGTAGTCTGGTCTGTGAACAGAAAATCGAAGTGACTCCACTAAATAGTGCGTGATATGTAGACTCCGTTATCTACGGAGTAAGTCCTGCTTCGAGATCCCAAGATTAAGCAATAAATAACCCCGAAGGGAACCGGTTCGGTCTCTCTTAAAAGAGTTGAAGGCATTGGGATATATACGGGCACTCCGAAGGCACTGGCTGCTTCGAAGAAAAAAGTTATTAGGTCAAACCCTGTGAACATAACTTTTCAAATTACAAATGGATGAGTTTTTATAATGGTGGGGACAACGCCGATTGATTTATAGATGGTAATTGGAATCAGGAATTCAATTGCTATTCTGGATTTATCGTATGCATCATCTGCCTAGGATGGTCTCTATAGTGCCTGTCTATTTGAGAGCAGGAGTGTCTGTGCTGGGATCTATTCATACACGAGATACATTATTTGTTTATTAGATATGTATACCATTCAAGTGGCTCATCATGACGTTTCGGTGGTACCGTTCATTGTAAATTCATATTGTAAATTAAATGTGGTCAGAATTTTATGAATTCAATGTTTTGGAATCGGAAATGCAACCGTTGCAGGTCCTATATTAAGTTTTACCTCTGTATTATTGAATTTTTGAACTGATCTGTTGTATAATGCATTTATTATTGCATTTTTCGTAGTTTTGTTCTCTCATATATTTTATTTTAGTTGGTACCTATGATGTTTGGATATTTTCGTTCTGTTTAAATGATTGACTAAGAGAGGTAACTACAGGTATGTAGTAGGTAGGTATGTAAGCGACTGTCTTTTTGTCTATGTGTGTGTTTTTGTATAATGGTCACAGTAAAAACTCACTTCACTGAAGATTAAAGACATTACTATAAATAATTTGGGACATGATGCACGGTTTCTGAATCTGGTTTATTCTTGCTTCCTAATGATTCACAGTTGTGTTTCGGCTATCTCGTGGTTCACAATCTTGGTAGACTTGTAGTATAATTTCTGATACCTAGTTATATCTACCTACCTCTTCAAACAAAGGGAGTGATATCAGATCGAAGGCTACTTTCACGTCTACAGAATAGATTAGATTGCTAATATTCAATCATTGATTTTGAATTGTGATAGTACCTACCTGAATCCTCATGTATGAAACGTGTAAGGTAATGGATCTAAAGGTTATCGGGTCATGACGAGTATCGCCCCATTATTATTTGAACACTCCAAAAGTCTTCACCGGGACCGTGCGCATTATCCCCCACAGCAACCGTGTAAAGCTGGAATAGGTCAGAAAAATAATAAGTGAGGATGTATCACGAAGTCGGTGATAGCGATCATCTTGGAGAGCTATGAGGATCGGTAGACAATGGACCCGGGTAGAGTTATGTGACCCGCCAGCTCATTGATTCTTAGCACCCAGCGCATGCCCAAATCCTTATCGCTTTTTGTGAAGACTTTTTTTCAACTCCGCCCCACTTCACCATCACCCTTCGTCTCCCTCCCATTCGATATTCCTCTTCCATTTCCATCCATCCTCCCTATTTTATGGTCGTTTCTTTCTTTATTTCATGTTCAGTAATTCGACCGCTGCGTGCGGGAAATTCACCGTGTAGATCATCAAAGAAATTTCATGAAGCAACCCAAGTCCATTTTCCTGACTTATGTGAATTCACGATGAAAATTCTTTGTTGTTTAAAAATACCGTATTCAGAGAACATTTGAACACTTGAAAAAAAAGAAAACTCGGCGCTCCGCGCCTCGCCCCTACTTTGAGCCTTTGGCTAACATCACAATTAATGAATAATGTTTGTGGGTAACAAAGGTAACGTTGGTAATTCTTCATCACATTTCTCATTGCGCTCATCTTTATCACATTCCTCATTTTCGGTGAGAAGAATCTCACCATAATATTAATAGGAGAAAAACGTTTGAGCTTTTCTCTCGAACCGCTCAAATGATGCGGAAGAATTCTCAGGATTTACTCCTGGGACAATAATATATCAAGTACCTCTCATCTCAGGAAATATGTAATGTGAGTGCGGAAAGTATATATCCAGGGAATCAATATACCTACCCAACAGAGCAGCACGCGAAAAACACATCAAATATGATCGGGCTGTCGAAGACCTAGAGAGCTTCATTCAATCCACTACTGTGTTCCTGTGAAGGAGTGCTACACGCAGAATTCACAGCGTTCCAGGAGAGGCTGACAAATGCACTGGCTGACAAATGGAACAAGCCGAGATCGACAATAGCCGGATGGGTTCGGATAAAAGCACAAATTTCAATCATCCGTGCTGTTTCTCTCCGACTTCGAGGATCTAGGAAGCAAATAAGATCCCTCAGAATAGGGCTGGAGGGTGGGCCGCCTCTCCCTTTGCTGAGAGAATAGACGGGAAATAGAAAAGAAGAGACAAGAGGCCGTTGACCATTTAGTTTCCAAACTCCGCCTTCAGCATGCCTTCCCCTACGAAATATAACCAATTTAAATATAGGATCATACGCAGTTAATTACCAGTACCTACTGGCAAGAATATTTTTCACGCCGAAATACCTAGGTATATATTTATACTGCGAGTGTTGCGGGTTTGTCTAGTCCAAATAATATTCATTCAGGAGGTGGAGTGACCAGTCTAGGCGATGAAATTTCCTATTCAGGCGTAGAATCAAAAATTAAGTACCTAACTAGGTATTATGTGATATAAAGCATGTGAATATGCGATTACTTATTATATAAGGACTTGAACAAGTAGGTAAAAATTATTTAACTTACATAATGTTCTGGGTTTCAGTAATTTTTTGAAAATGTGAAGTTTTCAATGAAAACAAAAATCGTAGTTTCAAATGAGTTAACATAAAACATTTACCATCTCAATTATTGGAGAACAAACAAACGAAACAAATCCTGGCATGTACCAGAGGTGTGAGTTGGATAATGTTATACTCCTTATCACAGTGATGGTAGGGTGGTAGTGATGATGACAACGTCAATGTCTAATGGGGAATTATCATCAATTTTTTAAATTTATTTTTTTGAAAGATAATGGCTGGAAAGGAACAATAATGAAGTCGTAGGGAAAAAATAGTGTATCTGTAACTTTAGAAAATTATTAAAATATTTAGTATTGTCCTATGGCGGGAAAGTGACATTGGAAAGGGTTGCCTCTGTCGTTGGCCAAACCCGTCCAACATGCCACTGGACAAAACGAAACACAAAGCCCATCATTGTGCAGTCACCTGATTAGTGATAATAGAATTTACTTGGTTAATAAATAAATTAATTAATTATTCTTTAATAACCTAATTATTTAAATTAGTCTTATTCTCACTGCTCTCAATGTGATCTCAGCACATTCCAAGAGCCTTTGGAATTCCGCCTGTTATTCAAACTGAGAGGTGTGATTTGATTTCAAGTTTTCTCTTCACGAGAGCGATAAGCTATTTTTTTCTTTGTATTAACAGTGTTATTTTATTCCAAATAACAATACAAAGGCAGAAAAAATCGGATTTCCTCATACACGATAATTCCCCATTGAGGGGGGAATCTGGCGGGAGAAGTAAGTCCTTTTGAAAAGTTCACAACTCCACCTGATGTATTGTGCACTTACCTATTGGTTTTGGTATTCGAATGATTCATAGGTTCATGCAATCTTCTTATTAATCATCTTTTCACAACACCCATTTTAATTCGATGGGTCAACTCAATCTTCTCAGTCAGGGGATTAGATGAAAAGTTCCAGTCATGCAGCATGAGTTAATGAGCGAGTTTTTTAAAATCATTTTAACCGATAATGACGGCCGATTCTTATAGGAAATTTTGCGCTGATTCCGAATATACCATATATTGTTCCTATGTTTAAGATGGTAATTTACATGGAAAACCTCAAAAAACACTTCTTCTTTTTTCAAAAAACACGTTTCTTGACCCTTACTATTCAAAATTTGACCTTTTGGAGTCCTCAAAAAATTCTGACCAACGAACTCATCATTTCTTTGTAATTATTGACATTTTGAATTTTTTTTTGGATTTTTTTTTAGATAGATTCCAGGGTCAGATATCGTCTGGAGTGACACATACATAGGTACTATATGCAAAAGTGTAAACTTCAGGAATCGTTTTAGAATGGTCTGAAATGGATTTCCACTTAGACATTTTTTGAAATTTTGCATTATTAAAATTTTGAAGCCATTGCAATAGTTGAAAACGAATGGTGAAGGCGAGACACGGGACAGGCAGCCGGCAAGCGAGGGCTCTGAGCCCGGTGCCATTGCAGCCGGAGGGCCCGTCGAATGGCGGCGGCCGTCGCCATCACACCTCGCCCTTCGCCCTGCACAACCAACTTAATCTTTCTTTGTCCCTGTTAGCAGAACTACCTAGTGTTATGTTAGAACAGGTAAATCCTTATAAACTTGAGGCTTCAGTGGATTACTAAATCCCCATATTTACTCAGGATGGTTTCTCGGCCAATAAGTCGAAGGTCCTCCTGAGGACTCCTGATTTGAAAAAAGACTCGAAAAAGCAGCAAACTTTTTTCAAGTAAACATTCACATGCTGGCATTTTTTGCTATGTTTTAAGTCGATTTGGTTGCCTAAATATAGGCCATACATGAATACCAACCTACGTAGATACATACCTAAATAAAAAGGTATTGTGAAAAAGTGAGGTAATTTCCTTCTAAAGTCACTAAGAGCTCACACAATTTTATTATGTACCTACCTATGTACCCGAAAGCATTGGCTGTGGTGCCCGGATGACGTTCCATTCCGATTTCCAGTAGGTACTAATCGTAGTTTAATGAAGATATTCATGAAAAACGATCCGATTCCTCTATTCGTTGTGGTTTCTTCACATTGAGTTTCAAGAAACTTCAGGAGATATCACTTGTTTCTTCCTCACCCACCGTTCAAACCTCAAATTCTGATTTCGCCAAAATTTAGAAGGGCAGTTTCGATTATTAGTCTCTGGATTCCGAATTTCAGAGCGATCTGACCATCGGTATCCACTGAGAATGCGCCAACTTGACTCTTACGTCTTGCTGTCATCAACTACTTTCATACTATTTTGATATTTTCCAGGGATACGCTACTGTTATCTGGTATGTAATATAGGTATAGCATAAACATATATATCAGTTAAGTACAAAGAACACACAAATGTAAGAACTACGGGCCTGTTCTGGGGAAATTGCGGATTCTCATCACAGCCACCTAGATAGAATCCATTCACCCATTCAGTTTGACATCTTCATTGTCTGAGATGAGTGTAGAGGCATTGAGTGAGTGAAAGGTTGAATACTTTTGAATTGGTTTTCTCAAAACGATTTTTTGCGTTATGGGCTCTTAGATAATAAGCCGCATATTTAATTTACTTCAACGTCCAAGCTTTCCTTTGGGAGGAGTAAACAGTACATACCATTTGGTGTGAAAATGTGAGAGACTTGAATATTCCATCACTTCATTTGTTTTCGTTGGTTATCTCACATTTGGATTGTTGTCTTGCAGAGTGGACCCTTATTTATCTAGTTAATTAATTCGTTTGCTAACTAGCAAAGCATCCCAGCAACTATTATTCTTCTCAGGAGCTTATTTGGAGCCTACAACCCCGAGAGCAGGGTGGTCAACCGATTTTTGGCCGGGCGCCATCTTGGTATTCATACGCGATATGAAGGTTATAAAGGGACAGTAAATCAACCGGGCGGCTAGGTCTGGCGTTTTTTCCCCTATGGAAATATATAGGATGTCAGAATGTACTTCGAATGAGGAGAAAAAACATGTTTCCGTGTAGCGTTCATTAGCAAGGGTACTCGGTTGTGTTGCCATCGATTGTTGGAACGATCGAAGTTCACACCTAATAATGATTTTTCACAATTTACAATACACCACAACAACATTGAAAATAAATGTTCATGTTCGGAATGAAATGGGAAACCCAAAATCCAGGCTGTGCAGGACTGAATTGTTGACATAGACAACATTCAAAATGTAATTATGTACAGTAATATATTGACTAGGTACATAACTCAAACTGGGAGCATTTTCTTCTTACCCAAGGGAAAAGTTCCCCGTAAACCCGTTTGCCCAAGGTAGAAGCTCGTACCGTGAGCTTCTACAATGCAATAGAATCATCGGGAATCAATCAAACCTGTAAGTAATTATAGAGTGAATAAATACACAGAAATAATGTATAGACACGTTTTTAAATACATTTGCACGAATACCAGTATTGTGGATTATTATTTATTCTTAGAACACCAGTTGTAAGGGCAACTCTGTCCAATTCAGAAGTCTGTTTTGAACTTAGATATATTTTATAGTACATACATACCTATATCTGGTATATATTTAAAGTTTTGTTAAGGTATTACAAATAAGTATAATTGCAATTACATTATTATTGAGTTTTAATCCATTATGAACTTTAGAAGTACCTAAGTATTTACTGATATTTTTATGAAGTGTACAAAGGTATCAAGCAGAACCTCCCTGTATTGATAACCACTGATTAAAATACATTAATCAATAAGGAGTGATATTAATATGATGAAATATTTTGTATTGAATTAAGCAGGGTGTATTCTGAAGCATTTAGCTTCTTTACGTACCTATCAATAAATATTTAACTATACATCATTCTCGTAATGAGCTCTTGAAGCGAGTGTAGTTGAACAACAAAATTTACGGGTGTAGGTACCTTCCGTAGGGAGAAGCAAAAATATTTGAAACAGGTAAGGTATATCATTTAGACCATATTTATTCTGTATAGCTACGGATAAACTCAAGCAGACGGAAATATCTCCAGCATGTGATTTTATGAGTTTGAAAGGGTTTTTGGATCCTCAGAGCAAAAAAAAGGTGTCGACCAGCTTGAGTCCGTTTGATTCAGGGCTTCCTGATTGGTTGATATAGAACCCCCAATAGATCATTAGCCTCCGTCCATTTGTAAGAGTAGTAAATCTTCGTTTACGATCCCTCTTTGAGGTTCACCATTTGATGGCCCATTTGAGAACCATTAACGACACCGTTATTCCTCACGGTTCTTTCGGAAAGTGATGTAAGATGGTAAACATTGTCAGTGGTTTTGAACGTATTCTTCGTTGATAAATCAGAGACTCATACATTTTCAACGCTTGGTGGAATTTTGTTGATTTAGTTTAGTTAGTTTTACTATTGTACTTAAAAAATGAAGTGTTCTGTATCGATGACTTCAGCATTGCACTATAATAAAATCCATATATCATTCAATTTTTAAAATGAATTTTATTTCATAGCACAATAGTTATTTTTCCCCGTTTGGTGATGTATCCGAAATAGGGATAAAATGGGTAACTACTTAATGAATGTCAAACAGTGCCCGCGAATATATCGTGTAAACTGGCTGAATTACATAAATTTCTCGATAACAAAATAAAATCTATTTCGAAAAGCGATATGGCCACCAAATTTTCTCATTTCCTCATATAATTTACCGTATTTCCATACTGATGAGTGAAATTCTGTTTTATTCACTCGAATCCGCCAAGGTTGTGGGTGTTTATTCTTGTTGTCTACTCCTGAAGTAAATTCATAGGTTCCTGGCACATACCTAATAATTCCAGATAATGAAAGTATAGGTAACTCTTTAAAATAAACCTAACTCATAAAAATTAGAAGACCTACGTCATTCACCAAAAATCCAAGTCCGAAACTTGAGAGAGCTGGAAAATTCTGGATCTGAACATCTGAAGCTGAAGCCCCAGAGCTGAACTTGATACTTTTAGGCCTACTGCATTGAAATGTTGCTAAGCTACAACACATCAGATATCAGATGCATTAATTTGGAAATTATTTTGTCATCATCTCGCCATCGACAACTACTCACCTAGGTATACGTGTGTTTAAGGGAAATGACTGAATTCGGAATGTACCTAGTTACTGCAAGTCACCTTCAAGGATTGAATAATACATAATACCAAGTTGACATTTTCAATTCGTAATAGGAGGTAGCTCGAAATGTTTCATTTGGAGGTCACCTATAGTTTTCTCTGGGGGCTTGGAATACTTTTAAATAATTGGAATTGAATGAGACCATCTGTTGTACTTATTGTGCGATCAACCTTTTAATCTCCACACAAAACATATCGTTCGTTTACAATAACCGCGATACGACACCAGATTTTGAGACAGCGGGCACGCGAAGAAGTTACGAGGACGCCGCGGGGATAAATAACTGGGGAAGCGTGTGGGCAAAAGGGTCCAGAGAGGCCTAGTCTGCCCGGCCATTAACCACGGAATTACACTTGTTGAATGAAAACTAACGGGGTGTATTGTGACTCGAGTTTATGACCCAGCACCGTCTTGTGATTTGAAAGGATGGTCATGTTTTTGAGTAGATTGCCAAATACTAGAGGCTGTGAAAAGCTTTTAA
>JAEMON010000010.1:15130670-15145262 GCA_030264115.1 Lygus lineolaris
GCAGCGTTTTTTATTATGGATCTCTCAACGTTCCTGTATTAATTGTATTGGTGTACGTTTTCTCTTCACGTACGAAATTGAGTAATGAATCATTGAATTTGGATCAAGATTATGCTGGAACGAATTCAAATTCAAATGTTGTTCAGGGTCCTGAAATCTTTGCTAATCATGGTAGGTGAGTGAATCGCAGACTTTAAGTATCTACGTGAAGATTGAAAAGTAGAGAATTGGTTGGTAGTGAGAAGAAATAATATAACATTGACGTGAATTGAGAGTCGGATAGAGTGAGATTGGGTCAGCGATGGGATCATTAAACATAATGTAAAAAGGTTAGCAAATTTAGTTTTGTTCTACAGATTTGTAAATGAATATTCGATTAAAGGCTTAGGTAATTTCGAAATACTTCTACCTTCTTTCTACCTGCTACCTATCTTGGTAGTAAATTCCGATCTGTTAGGAGATTACATATTATATAAGTAATATTTCATCTAGCGACACGTACCTCGTACCTACTCTCAAACTTGCCACGAGAATTTACGGCAGGATTTCCCGCAGAAGAACTTTCTTATAGTTACGTGTCGGTCAAGAGTGAATGGAATACCAAGTGTGAAATGGCCGACGATGAAGCGAGGTTCTTTGAATGCAAGTTGGAGAACCATCATCAGTTTGTTGTCGATTATCGATTGAAGAGACACCGAGGATCCAATGGCAACGAGCTGCACATACAACTGAGCAATTTGTGAGCAATCGTCGATTGAACACATTAATCCTTCTGCTCATCTGCGTGCATCCTGATTTGTCATGCATCGATTTAAAACTGCACCGGCTACAACGGACAACCGGATACAACGAACAATGGCTCGGTCCCTTATTGAACAGTTTACGTGAAATTTATACAACGAACTTGATGGGGAACTTGCATTGTTATTTTTTATTTCGTAATTTGGAAGATCATAATGAGGGCTTTCCAAAAAGGTGATATATGAGGGGTATCCGACGATGAAAGTTACCGAAATGGGTCTTCTAGTTCGAACCTAACTGACGTTACCGAATCTCTGCCTGCCTTGACGGGCCCCCCTTTTGAGGAACCTAAATGACGTCTCGCGCTCCCTTTCAACTCATTTTCAGGGCAAACCAGCCGTAATTTCCAGCAGAAAATTGGCACCAGGGATGATGATAATGAATCACAATTTCACTTTAGTTTCGGCAAAAACTTATCACGGAGTATAGACGTACATCATATATAGTTGATGTAACGTTCGTGTACATATTATGTAATAAATATATTTCGAACCACACATACCTCCTCTCTTGAGCGTACTTACCTACTCACATACATACCTTACGTATTTCTTAACTGTTTGTTCCCTACAAGGTACCTTCTATAGTGAACAGTTCGTAGTTGGAAATTTATCGCCTACTACTAAGAGTTCGTACACTAAGTGATGAACACAGCAGTAGCAGTGCTTGAACGAACACCAGCTACAAAAAAAAAACTTCGTTCTCTTGAAGTTCGTTATAACCGATTCCCAGCGTATTGTGATCTATTTCAACCTCCCTAGCATTATAGCTGAATTTTGAAGTAATTCTTTCATGGTGCTGTAGGTTAATGAGGAATTGATTACTTTAGGTATTCAACCAACTGCTGAAGGTGCATGGATGTAAATAAGGCGAAGTACTATTCCAATATTTTGATGTCGCAAAATACAAACTTCGAGGTCTTGAATCCATATTAGCTCTGCTCTGTTACGCATACACGCGTTTGTGGCTTCCGGAACGTAAACAATCAGCTTAGCTCGTGCAACTAGCGAAACTCAAGTTACTGGAAGTCCCTTGTAAATTATTTGGATTACTAAACAATAGGTTTGGAGAACAATATGTTTAGGTCATTTCATTAACTATTTAAATGAAAGGGCAATTTTTCGCTAAGTGGAAGTATAAGCTGTTCGAACTTGGGTGTATGGAAATGCTCGAATTGTAATTAGGAAATGTGTTATTTCCTAGTACTACACGAGATTTGGATGTATTCTTTTTTATCATGAATACCTCCTAGAATGGATTGCCTCCGGACGCTTGTGCCGAAATTCACTTGAGTAGGTAGAATACGAAGGATCGACATTCGACTGATTTATTTACCAGCATTGCATTTTCGCTAAACGGATTTTGGATGCATCCCTGGAGTGTACAAAATACAGAATTTCTTTTTCGTGAGAACCCAGTTTTGTTCCTCCTCGCTCTCTCAGCCACGAGGCGAGGCGCCACTATTTTGTGTATAATGCATTACGTGAATTTTCCCCGCAGCCGACGTTTTCTGAATCCCTTATGAAAACCGTAGGATGACGTGATCGTATTCCAAACGGGTAACTCGACTGACCTAGGCGGGCCCCTCGTCATGGATCATTCATGAAGCCACTCGCTTGAACACATGTACGCGTCCGTCGACCAACTTCTTTCCATCAACGTGTCTTTCAGAATCCTCTTTGAAAGGAACTTACTGCCTCTTTTCCACGATTTGAACATCTACTTATTTTGAATGCTCAAACCCCTGTACGATACCTACTTCAGGAGAACAAGAGAGTCTGTGCTATGTATGTGCTATAGGTACCTACATTTTAGACCAGCGCACTGAGTGATTTTACGTGTACCATGAAAAATGCAGTTACTAATGTAGATATTTTTGTATCATTGTTCCCTGAAAAGATATGATCCACAACGAATGTAACAGATTTTGTGAGTCCATTCACAGCAATCCACCACTTGCTGATATTTTTTAATTATATCAACTATTGCCGTGCGATATTTTCATGGTATTTTCATTCATAGATGAAGATCGAAGATTAAATAACTATATTGAGATAATTTATTCCAAACGGAGAAAATATCCCTTGCGCATGGGGAACGTTTTCGACCATGTTGATGTTCTACAGTCTTCGTCTCGAATTTACCAACTTAGCAACGTTCTTAAGACTCAAATTGCACAGCTACTATACTATGCATCAACCTTATCTCAGTTTATTTGTCACCGTAATGATCTACCTATTGTAACTGTAGACTGTACGTTATTCACGTTTTCATCAATTTGTGATATGTTTTATCGTCGTGGTTGTAACCATATACCTACCTAGTTTTACAAACAGAAACACTCTGCCAAGTGGGAATGGCACATGTAGCTTCCTCGCGCCCGAGAAAATTCGAAATCAAAAATTGCGTTTGTTCAAAACTCTTCATCGTGTTGTTGTTTGGCGGTTTTGACAAAATATCAACCGAAATTTGAAATACAAAACTGAGAGTTCAAAACTCTTGATTGTTTGTCAGTTTAGACAAATGCAACATAATTGTAACGAAATTTACTTTAGCGCATGCGTAGAGCGAACCGTTGATTCAATCATGATGAAACTCATATGGGGCTACTCGCATAATCCCTGAAAATTTGAACAAAATCGGGTGGAAAATCAGGAAGATATGGCTGTAACAAGGAAATGCGGTCAGACAGACAAATAGACAGACAGGAAACCAAATTTGTTCAGTAAGCTCTGAAACGTAAAACGCGTTCAAATGCGAATTCAAAGTGAAAACAAAGCTTCCGCTACCTTCGGTAGACTAGGTAGCGAAATGCCGATGTGTTCACGAAAACATGTATAGAAGAGTGTTTGTTAGATCACTTTGTGAGGAGACTGATGGAGACTTTCCTTATTGAAAAGAAAATGTTAGCTTTTATTTAATCGAGCGTAAGATCAAGGTGGACCGAACTCCCAAGATCTTCAATCAGGAGACACCACATAAGACGGTAAAAACAGCTTCGGAGTGTTTGGGGTAGTTTTCTTCATTCACCGCCCCTCACCCCCAGCATCCACTAACGACTCAAGTAATTAAACTCACTTTAGTGGAGAAGTCCGCAACTATCCTCGGTCCATCCCCTTAGGTCTCTAATGGTTATCTGATAAAGCCACCCCTTTTCTTAAGGGTTTAAAGACCAAACTGTCCCCCACTCTTCCCTTCACCTCCTATCCTACGTAGTAATTTTTGCGACCTTGTTTTCTTTTAATTAAAGTTCCACCCCCAACGATCGGAGATAAGTTTGAGTATATTTACTCCCCTGGTCGGGGATGGGTTCCCTAAAGATAAATCCGAACCTTGAGAGATCTAGAATAGGTTATCGCTATATTTAGAGGTGTGAACAGAGAGCATTGGACTTGAGTTAGCGAGACCCTCTCCGTTAAAAGAAGTCGGAAATGCAGCCATTGTCCAATAAATCTTAATTTAAAATGTCTTCAGACAAAGGGACCTTTAAAATAAACTTTCTTCGTCCGAGCAACGAAAAACGAAAAGCATCTGAACTCACGCTTGATTGAATGCCCAATAGTGATTTACCACCTATGTTATAAATTAATTTCAATTACGTTTTAATTTCAATAATATTATTCCGTAAAACAAACATTCACATTTTTGTGATCCAGAGTTTCGCTTGTATTTACAGTCTGATCGACTTACTGTAGTGTGAACCATAGTTTCACCTATATGTACAGTGTGATCGAATCATGAATCTGTTCATCTACTTAAGTGTAATTTATCTCGATTAGACATATCAATATACTTAACAATAAAAATTGGCTCATTTCACAGCATTGAATTCCTCATTCATAGTACTATAACATTCCTGCTTCACTCGCCCTCAGTTAATCAGCGCTGATGGTAAATCATGAATCCAGACAGTGACGAGCGAGCAGGGGTCTTCGAGCGTGAATAACGAGCATGTTGTTTATGGTCGAAGGAATGGGTAAAGAAGTTTGAAGAGCAGGTTGTTTCGACAAGTGTTGTTCGACACCAGCCTGATATAGATTTATTTATACGAGTACTGATCGGCAGAGAATATAATCAGAAATGGGGAGAAGAGGGAGAAATTAGTGAAATCAAAGGAAATGAAGGGATCGAGGTCAGTCCTCGATTGTTCTGTTCCTTCTTTCATTGTTCCACATAGGGAAGCGGGTATCGATCTATCTAACTCGCTAAGTTTAATCCCACAAGGGTTTTGTAGTAGGTACAGTGAGTTTAGTTCTTCGATGGAAATGGCCTCCTCGCCCATCATCAGTACAGATACGTGTCCTTAATAAATTTCAGTAATATTGCAACCGCGATCATGCGCATCAGTGGGTAGGTAGTATTTAGAGGTACTCAACCACTATTTAACATATCTGGAGACTCACTATGTAATCTTTCTCCACTTAGGTAATCTAACACTGCTTGGTAATATATCTGTTACTACATGAAACCCAGTACATACTTGATCACGTTTTTAATTTGATGAATCTGTCCTTGAGAGGATTCTTTCGAGACCCCAAATAGTCAACTGGGGAGTGTCAATGAAATTCCAAGCAAAACAGTATACAACCCTTCAACTGACTCGAGCTGGATGGAAGATAAAGGGATAAGGAAGTCACGTCGGGAATCATAAAACCAACTTAACATTTGGATTCGAAATACTTGAAAATGAGCTGTGGTACCTTCTGGAGCAGCATGTCACTCACCTCCTAAACCTGAGATAGGTATCATGCAATCATTAAAGGCCAATATGAATTTCACTCAATACAGAATTAATTTATTTTAGTTGCTGTTAGATTAGTACTGAATATTATGGTAGCCAGAGAATGGAATGCAACATGGAGTTCGCGTTCTCAACTAAGCAACCTGCTATTATCTATCCTCTAATTAACATGCCATTACTTCCTCGGTAATTGACTCTTCTATAATATTTCACTCGATGGATTGACGAGTATGAGTAGCTATGCGAAAGCGTCTGATAATTTCTTCCCTACTAGATTGTGCCATACTTCATAATCTAGTAGACTTTAGGGTGTTTGCTTTTAACCCTTTGCCTGTCATTAGACCACCATCATAATTATTAATAGATAACCACAACCTTCAGTAATCGAATGGGGCCCAACATATTGGTCCTGCAACAGCCTCAGGACTCGACTCACTATCCGTACATTACTCGGACTCTGTTATTAAAATAAACGCTTTGAAAACCTATAGAAGTAATCTTATATCGCACGATTCAAAATAATGAAAATCCTCAGGCGCGAACGTTTGCAGTTTAATTGCGTTGGGATAATCCCACCTTAAAGTTTCCGTCTGGAGAAAGGAGTAGACGGGTTACTCTTGTAACAGTCGGACCTCCCTTTCTAGTCAGTCTCTCTCGCTCTCTCCCCTCGGTTATTATTCCACTATCTGAGATCAGTGGTGGGAGTAGCCCTTTTTTTATGATTTATGTCTTGTTACCTCGTTCCTCCACCTCTGTTACCTCCATCACCTTTACCGAGAGGGCGGTAACGTATAATTGTGCACGTCTTCCAACTAGAGGGATGATATATAATTTAATTCCAATCCTCTCCCACTCCTTCTTTCGGATTGTAGCCGCAGAGGGTCTTTCTGCCCCTCGCTGAGGTTTCATGGGCGTTGGTGGGGTCAGCTTCCAGGGTGAATTTTTAGGATTCTAGTCCGGAGAAAGCTTCGACGGAGATTCCATTTAATTCAATTTACTCAGATGTCGATAATTTTGTGACAGATAGGTATGATTGTAGCATGTAGGTAATGATCTTTTCCTATATTGCTTGGATGCTTATATTTATGAGCATGAAATTAAGGTCTGAATTTAAATCGATTTAATTTTTTGATGGTAAATAATCCTTTTTTTAGTTCACAAATCGTCGGAATAAGAACTAGCACAACTGTACATTATTCCTACTATGTGCTTAACCATAATTCCCATATGGTATTTAATGCTGCTTGCATCCAGTTTCACGTCTTAATACAAGAGAATAGAAAGAATGGATACTCACCGCGGTTCGAAGACATCGCCAAAGATACGAGTTTGACCTTTCGCTGCTTGTCAACAGAATTGATTCGAACATGGATGCATTATCATCAGCAAACAAATCGCCAGGTTTTCTTCATTCCCTCGCTCTTGTTGCAGTCACACTAGTCTGAAGATCAATCCCTTCATGCACCTTGAAATATAAAGACAAACTATGTCACTATTTTCACGAATTTATTAATGAACAACGAAAATGTAAGTAGGTCATAATATTTAATATTATGAGATTGCTTCCAGATAATTTCAATTTTTGAACTTTAAAAATATTTACTAGTTGAGTATTCAAACGGTCAGAGCAATGTTGTTGTTTTGGATGGTGCTGCTAAGATTGCAAGTTTCTAGATAATATGTAACATCAAAATTAACGAAAATAATTATTACCTTTCCCTTACATTGATATGAACGATGTGAGTGCATCATTTCAGCGCAACCCCAGAAAATCTGCATTACCTTTTCCTCTGCAGAAAATATTCATCTTCCCTGGAGAAGGATGTTAGTACGTATCTATTGGGCAAATTGAGCCTAACCTTTCTATCTTAAGTTTAGTTAAGGATAACCTACTGACTGATAACTACATACTACTATCCTGAGTAATTATTTTCTGGTGGAATATGACGTCATAATTTGTCACGTGGTTTCAGTAAGGAGTGTCTATCCATAACGGTATTGTCTTGGAAAGTTGATGAAGAGTTGGAAAACGGGTATACGAGGAAGCCTGAAAGAGGAACTGAGAGAGTTTATGAGCGAACATTATGCAGGAGATCAAGTGGCTCGTCGCGCTGGCAGAAGGGAGGGGGGTGTCGGGTGTCCGATTCTGAGTAACGGCCTCTCCGCCTTCGGCTAATTAGAAAGCAGCTCACTCGAGCGCTAGTGTCATTCAGTAATTAGTCACCTGATCCGAGAAGTTAATGAGAAAACGAGGATGGAAGGGGGGCGTTGGTGTTGCGCTGTGGATTTTAAACTTCGGCCGCACAGACCCTTCGGTAACTGGCCGATTCGACAGTAACATCGCGGTCACTTCTATTTCGTTGACAGTCGTCAGCACTCAGAAGTGACTGTTATCAAGGTAAGCGAGGTGGCGCACGAGCTAAAGCCCGCCCTTCACCTAGAAACTGCGGACGTCCACTCTCCCACACTACTATCAACCAGTGTTGGGCAATTAGTTTTGTTTTTGATTGTAAATCAGGCTCTAACCACTCAATTCCCATTTTAAGCCATACCGTTGGAATCCCCTGTGTTTCTAGAATACAATATGAAAGATGACGAATTCCTCATCCCTCACAAATTTCTTTTTCTTTAAATTAAATAATTAAATAAGTTTATGTTTATCTAGTAAATTGCATTTCTCTTTTAATTACTCCATACATTTTAGGAACATGGGCTAACTCTTTTTCTCTACTAGCTCCCCAAGTAACAGGATTCTTAAGTTTTTAGGTATCCAGACCGCCAACAGAGGACAGCACAAAATCCAGAAGAGCGGGGCGTAAAATATTCAATTCCACCAACAGGCGCGCTCTCCTGCTCAACTTATGCCCAGATGGCACCCCAAGTAGCACTTTGGCGGTGGTGGCCTGCCTCGCCCAAACACGTCATACCCCTTCTCTTCAGAGGGAAACTTCCCTTTCAGCGAGGGAATTTCCCGTTTTGGGCCATATATAAGGAGGTCGCCCCGGCCAAAATTGTCATGTGGCCACCTCCAACTGGAGAAGTCCTACCCTTGGAATAAAAAGGAGACCAAGACTCTGTGACCCCCTTCCTAAAAGGAGAACCATCAAGGGGTGGAGCTCCCGGCTAAGAGGTAGGCAGTCCCCACGGAAGTACTGCCCCAGCTTTGGAGAACCTCCTCTGGAAAATAGGGTTCCTGTCTTCGATCCCCTAGAGCATGGAGAACTACCTCATGCAAGAGAGACTAAGCTTGACCCTTTTGAGGGAGAAAATATCCTTGTTCTGTGGATTTGTCACTACAGGAGAACCCTCTCTCGGAGGCCTGCTACGACCCCCAAGGCTTGGGAGACCACTTCTTTTTGCCAGTTGGAGCGTCATTCGACCCTGCCTAGGCTGAGGCGGTAGGTGATTAGTAGAAAGAGCGAAGGATTACCGCATCGAACATTACCTTAGAGGGAGATAGACTTGCCTCGGTCGAGAGACTACCTTTATGTGTGTCCCCATTCCATCGAGCACCCCGAGAAACGCTGAGTGACTCCTCGTTAGTAGAGCTCTGCCAGTATCATCTGAGCTTAGCCGGTGAGCACTCAATAGTGTTCTCAGCAAGAAGACATCAAGACTGGACCAGAAGATACATCCCCATACCCCTTTCTTGACTTCACACCTGTAAATACTCATCCTGAGAATATTTTTTAAAGACCGGTAAATCCTCTCCGGTAGTTGAGATTGTAGAAGTTATACCATTGTCAGTTAGAGTAAAAATATATCGTTGTATATGTTTTCTAACTGTTCGTTTCTCCTTTGGGAAACGGCCAAAACAAACCCTTTTTATTTATTTTATTGAGAAGTTTCTAGTTAGTAAGCTAAAATCCCTTTGATAGTTAGCATGCAAAAAAAGCGTATTATATATATTATACTAAATTAATGATTTTATACCTTTTCTTGTGAACCACGAGCTGTACAGTCGAGATGACTGTATCCATTTGATAAGTTTTCCTTCTTAGGGATATTATAATTTATTGTTTTTAAAAATATACCAAGGTATTGTTCTATACGACGTCTCTAGGACGAGCAGCAGGTTGTTGAGTTTCGTGAACATTTAGGCGCCTGTCTGCAATTGATTAAAATACTTGATAGTAAAGTCCTCTCTCATCGCAGATTCTTATAAACTAAGGACGACATCCAACTATTGTAAAGCAATTCGAAGGTTTTTCATTCATATTATTATGTTCATACTTAAGTAGTTGAGGGCAATTATGGATGCGGAATCTTCCTGGGTCGTCATCAGTATTGTTGTTTTAATGATGTAATATCCTATTTATGCGTTGTTGAAATGCCATAAAAATCATGTAACCTACCTACTTTTTTTGCCCATGGATGTTTTTCAACGTAGTGAATAATACCAGAATGCTGCTATGTCGATCATGTCACTCACTGGCACACTGGAAATGTATTGTGCACTTAAATGGACAGACATTGTCCTATCACTATATTCGACTTCTCATATCTGCCTGTAGTGGAAATACAATTGTTATTATAAATTATGTTCTATCTCGTAGGTAGGTATTCATATGAAATTGTTGAAAGATAGCCTCTAGCAATTTCACAATCGCATTACAGCATTTCTGCTTGAAAAACTTCGTATAGTTGCATCTACAAGGCTCATGAACACAAACCATTTTCCTATTAGCTTTTTGTGGAGGAAAACAGATGTCGCAAGTATCAACGCAATAAACCCATACGTTCCAATCCATTTTCCTATGAATTGCCATCGATGTTTTGACAGATTTGACAGGTGTATGTTTAGTGTTGAATACAAACTTTGAACTCCAGGAATTGTTTAGTTATGGTTCAGCTGCGAGGTCGATTATTGAGCCAAAACATCCTAGTGATAGGCGAGGAGAGAGTGGTGTACAACTCAAACCGGTTCTCAATGCTTTATGTAGTAGAAAAAAGACTCTGAATTGGAAGCAGATGATGCTCTCATTTCTGGTTAGGAAAACGCCTCGTGTATTGAAAATAAATGCGCAACCGAGTGATTAAACAGAGGTCCCCAGCTGGATCTCTGCCCATTATTCAGAGTTTACCCCTTTGGATACAGCGGTGCGCGGAGGGGTGACGCACGGCGTTGGATTAGTGTCCTGCCTAGCGCCCCCTGCACATCCCGCCCTAGCTAGATCAGGGGACAGACCCTCTCTCCCCCCACCACTATATTATAAGTAGTGGATTAGACTAATTGATATCCGGAAGGCCGGCAATTACAACCGGGGGCCCTAGCGATAGGACAAGGGTCATACCCTCGGTTCCCCCTCGCCATTTTCACACAAATTTCGCTTCTGGACGGTCCCTTTATATATAACGCCGGACGCGCGGGACCCTTCGGAGGTTATTTATCGTTTTTCGCCTGGGGCTTTTCCTGACCGTGAAATTGCGAAGTAGCCGCTGTGCTACACTCTTTAAGAATTTAATTTTGTCAAAATCAGATTAGTTGATTTGTTCCACAGTATATATAACTCCACAGTATATATAACTCCAGACGATATTTGACCGAGGAATCGAACTAAAAATCCGAAAAAATTTCAAAATGCCAATAATATCAAAAGAAAGGATGAGTTCGTTGGCCAGAATTTTTGGAGTAGTTACTCCAAGGGTTCAAATTTTGAAAGTCTAGAGTAAAAAATCGCCAAAAAACGCGTTTTTTGAGGTTTTTGTGTGTAAATTACCATCTTAAACATAGGAACATAAAATGGTTTATTCGGAATCATCTTGAAATTTCCATGAATGTTCATGAAATTTCATGAATGTGACTTTTTGGTATTTCTTATAGGCTCGAATGAGACTATTCTGACCACTGTTTCGTGCCATAAACCGTGCACTCCCCACTTCCGAGGTGGTGGTCATTGACCCCCTTTGATATGTCATAACTCTCTGGAAACCTATAGGAAATTCATCCAAAAAATTACGATCCGTTGTTTATTCGAACAATGAGCTGGTAGAAAATAATTGTTAACGCTCATCTTCTCTGACTCACCTTGCACTCATTTTAATTAAGTGATTTGTCTTTCAAGCGACGGAATTTTTTTGTGGGGAGGTTTTTTTTTTTACTTCAGAATTTGATCCACCGAAAATAAAGAAAAAAATCGTAGTAAGTTATTGCGTTGGCGTGAAGAAGGAGACGATGCGAACTATTTTCTTTGAAATAAAATATATCGAGGGTCCGGTGCAAGGTAAGAAGGGGTTTCCTGGCACCGCCTCACAAGGAAGGTGTTAAAAGAGTTGTGATATATCGGGTAATGATACGGATCCATGGCGCCCGGCCAAGATCCTAATTCAAACTCGGGTTAGGTACAGGTATATCAGATATAGTTTTCTTCCTTTCGAGAAAGGTCGTCAGTGTGGATGGTTCGCGGCAACAGTGCAGTCAAAATGACCGATATTGGGTGGACAAAAGTCAGTTTTCAAATGGGGCTACTCCTTTGCACATTAATTTCTTATTAATCATAATCCATTATACCCGAAATTTAGTCTCCCTCTTTCTGATATAGGCTAGAAGACTCCCAGATTTTCTAATTTAATCAGCTCCCTCCGTTTTCTGTAAACGAGACTTTAGTTGCCCTAGTGTTCATAAAAAGAAACCGGAGTTAAAGACAAAACGTTGTCTATTTCCACGAAAATAATGAGTAACAAAGTTAAATAGATTTTTACGGTTAGGCCATCATCAGTAACAAACAATAACTTATTGTTATTGTTCCGAAAAAAACCGAAATCGATTTAACTTTGTAACTCACTATTTTCGTGGAAATAGACAACGTTTTTCTCTTTAACTCCGGTTTCTTTTTATTGAAATGGGTTTCCACAACTTCATCGCGAGTGATTTAGTTTGCCTAGTGTTCATAATAAAACCATGACGCTAGAAATTATGTGCCATTTGAGTGATTGATTTGATTACAGGCAAGCACTATCAAAAGGTACCTACATACCTAATTGCTAGGCATTTTGCATTCTTTTAAATATATTTTTTTATTTAAAAGCTATATCTAGCCATATTGATTTTTCAGCAGTTTTGCTCAGAATGTTGTATACCTCCAGGATCAAAATTGAGTTTCAGCGAATTTTAGAAGAAAATGGAGCTACATATTTGCAATGGCTTCAAAATGTTAATAATGCAATTTTTAAAAAATTGTCTTCGTGAAAATCCATTTCGGACCATTCTAAAATGATTCCCTAAATTTAACAGTTATATATCTGTAAGATAGGTCTCCTCTTTTCTTCTACCTCAACAAATCAATAGTCGTCAGATGCAGTTAAATCCTGTAATTTCAAAATAATAACAACATTACAAATATGAAAGTAATAATACTCATCTCTAAGTATGTAGGTATATACTGAATACAAAGGCTCACCTTAATCTATAACGAAAGTCTATTTTCCGAAGGATAAATAAAAATAAATGAAAACGACACCAACACCGATGTCAACACGTGTGTGCTTGCGTGTGTGGGTGGGCGTGTGTGTGTGTGTGTGGGTGGGTGGGTGGGTGGGTGTGTGTGTGGGTGGGTGGGTGTGTGTGTGTCATCACTCTAGACGATATCTAACCGGAAAAATCCGTCAAAATGTCAATAATATCAAAAGAAAGGATGAGTTCGTTGTCCAGAATTCTAGAATCGCTAAAAACGAAGTTGTTATAAGATTTAAAGATTTTTTTTGTAAATTACCATCTTAAACATAGGAACGTATGGTATATTCGCGATCAGCGTGAAATTTCAAATAAGTATCACCGATCAAATCGGTTAAAATCATTCTTTGAAAATTCGCTCATCAACTCATGCTGCATGAATGGAACTTTTTTAATATGTAATGTGTTTTTTGAAGGTTTTCTTCTAGAGTACTGTTGGCCAATTTTCTGTTGTTAAAATCGGAAAACCACGGAATAATTTCCCGAAAATTCGCTCATGTCGTATTGCGTCAGGAACTTTCCTGCACTCGTAAATAACTTTCCTGAACACCTAATTCAAGTTCATTTCAACAAATCATCGCTCAATGGGGAAATACTGAGGAAACTTTTCCTTCGAAGACTCTTGTGTTGGTTTATTACTAAACGGCCCGGTTTTTTCCGTATTTCAGAAAATTTTGATTTACGAGGCCCAAGAAATGGGAAAGACGGCGAAGCGCTTCAGGCGGATGCAGGAAGAATAAAGCGATTTTCTTCTTATTCTTCTTCTTCTTCTTCTTCCCCACAAGAGAAAATGGGGAAAAGACTTGGAATAACTTCCCTCCTCGCAAAATGCAGACAAATTCCTTCTACCCAAGAATTTTTACTCTCACGGCCGTTTGTCTTCTTAGGTTCTAAATTGCTGTGTCCGTCTCTTTTCCTCGTGGTTTTCTCTCTCCGTTGGGCCGGGAGGAGGAGGGAAGGTTGTGGGCGGGAGGCGGCAGTTGTTCCCTTCTTTCTCCGAAGAAAGGCTCTCCCTCCCGCCTCCGGACAACAGAGATAGATTACTCTTGCCGCCCCCCGTTCACTTTCCTCTTCGCCCCCTCTCCTTTTCCACCATTCTCGCAATTTCCTTGTCGTATCGCGGCCCATAAATTCCGGCTGAGATACTGCCGTGGTCTGGAGCCCCATTCTTTGCCGCCCCCACCGCCTCCGACTTGCCGCCCCTTCCTCCGCCTCTCGTAGACTTGATTTGAATTGCCCCTCCTTCTCCTGCCAGATGCCGCCCCCTTCTGCAACGTGTTACAGGAAATTGCCCAGGATCAACCTTCATTACCAACACCAATCCTACTTGAACCGCATATTTCACCTTACTTTTCCCCGTTGAAACTCAGTATCCCTTAATCCCTCCTATTAACCGCGTATTAAATCTTACTTGCCCAATTCAAATCAGCCCAAGAGCTGACTTTTATGTCTGAAAGAAATTATGTTGATCCCTACAAACCCGAAAAGCCTGATTCTTAACCCAACAGGCAGAAGGTCACAAATCTTGGTTTATTCGAAACTTCCATAAATATTTGTAAAATCTTGTGATTAAAATAACATAGTTACCTACTTACAT
>JAEMON010000010.1:15150558-15165262 GCA_030264115.1 Lygus lineolaris
CGCTTCCGTCCTGAATCACCCTGTATAGTAATGGTGGAAAGTGGCATAATTATGCGATTAAATCATAAAATCTTCTCTATAACGGTATCATCGCTCAAGTAGTTGCAATACCTCAACATCGCTGATTTGGCGCTTATGCGATGTTGCAGTTATAGCGACGAAATATAATACGATCACCTCCGAAAAATTTGCGCCTCCAGATAACAAATCACCATAAAAATTATTGTCATCAAAATAAATTGTCCACTGTATGGAGTATTGGACAGAGAGCAGGTTAAGAAATAATTTGACTGAGTGCTGTTTTGAGATACTTTGGAGATCAAATTCAAGAAAGTTGTACGAAAATACCAAAAATTGTTGTTAGTACCATCCAAGGAACAGTTATCAACTCAATGTTCCACGTGGTACCATCAGAATAGTGTAGGTACATATCTAAAGCGAAAAGATTCACACTAAATTGGTTATTTCTTAACTAGTACTTGATCGCCAGGTATAATTCATAATGACCTCTAGGCAAATTCATAATTTTATACTTATTTCGAATAGAGAAGCTACCTATCAAATCAACCTGTCAAAGTACCTAGATAAACTAAGTTCCTACTTGAGACTATGTCGGGATTTGTTACATATGGTGAAATAAGGCACGTTTATAAACAATGGTTTGATACCTCCTGGAAAGGAAAAATATATTGAAATATTTTTGAAACTTCGATTTTGTTCAAAACTTTTTTTTTTGTCAAATTTTGACATTATAAGTTTATAATATTTGGATTCACGTTAAGTGGGTAGGTGCCTACCTATTTCCGAAGGTGTTGATAAATATAGCGCTTATGAAAATCACATGGAAGATCAAAGCAGCTCTAAATTGAGCAAATACGTGCGATTATTAACAACAATATGGCGTTCCTTCTTTTTCTCGTGAAGCGTACCGATGAGGTTAGGGTGTTAGTACATAGTGTTGAATATTTGCATTAATTTCAATGTCATTAACTATGTGCGGAGGTTGTATCCCCACTATCATCATATTGGTCGAAACATCATCAGCATAATACATGCCATACATCCCTAGTATTCTTGTTCCTTGACCATTCATTCACATTATCTGTTCGTCTATCTAAAGTTTGGTGTTGTAAAAACGCCGTTTTTTGCATGAGGAATTAGGATGGTATATGTTGATGCCTAAGAATCCATAGCAGTAGAGCAATTGACTCGTACCAATGGAGCAGGGAGGAATGGAGATGGGGGTAAAGAACCATTATATTTACAAGTCTAATACATTTTCCCCGTCTCGAAGATGCCTCCCGTATCACTTTTCCTCAGGGGGTATATTAGCATAGCGGTATAATGGGGCGTGGGGTCGTCCTTATGGTTGTACTGCGACCCATCAATCACTCGCCATTCATCTCTGCGAATTGTGGAATGTTTCATCACTTCGCTCCCCACCAGTAGGGTTCGTCTCCACGACAACCACGTTGTTTGCCAAAGAAATTTGAAATGGCTGCCTTCTCGTTAGGGGAGCAAGGTGGTAGAGCGAAGAGATGCCAAAACATAGGTACAACGTTGGTTGTTCATCCTTCGATATCCAGCTCATTTGTTAATGCTTGAGTTTTCCTCACGGACACATTATATAAGAGAACCGCATCGTATACCTAGAAGGTCCCTAGTATTCCATGTGCTCATTGTATTCAATAGATCTTTGTATGGAGTTGATACAATCCATGCTCATGTGTGCTGTAGGAGAAGAAATAGCACGCGCCGTTCCAGCTCCCACATGGTCATCAATATGTAGTGTTCACCTTCATAAACACATCTAACTTGACAACTCAACCAGAGTCAATTTGACAAGAGAGAGTATTGTACTGCTATGAGAGCGCACCTACCACATAATGTCTCACTCAGACTGACAATACCGACTTCTACGGCATTAGAGAGTCAAAATACCAATATCTAATCACTCAAACTTGTCACCCACCTTTATTTGTATACAACGGCGAAAATTTCTCACTTCCGTCCTATTTTTTCTCGCCTTGGAATACGTTGAATAATCCATTAGGTGTCGGCCGAACTTCTCAAAGCTTCTCCGGTCACCACTTGAGATGAGATTTGAATAGTAACGGTGTCTCTTTCGTACCTTCCGAATCCGGACAAAGTTCCTTGCAGCCTTAAATGGAAAAGGACTGCGAGATCCCCTTTCAGAAGTGATCAGTTTTTAGTTGAATTCCTTCCGAATGCCTTCGTCAGCTCAACTCGTCCCATTCAAGAAATTTGTTGTTGTGATAGGTACAGATACAATTTTATCGTGATTTAGACTGTAGAAGTCGGTATGTGTGAACATGTAAATGTAAATAATGGTGACTCATTTTTCAGAACTCTGAAGTTCCGAAGAAAGTTAGTAAGTCTTTATCTTTTCATCATCTCAATACAATGTAAGTGTAATCCTGTGAACTTGAGTCAGTTTGCTTTGCATGTTATTCCAAGTTACCGGTAAATTATTTGAAAAAAAAAAAAAAAATCACAACTACCAACAACGTTTTTGGTATATCGAAAACTTCAAATACGAAAGTATATTTTTTCCATCGATTTCGAATATAACACAATTGTTAGCGGCAAATGAGACCTCGCGGAGCAATTTAGGACCAACTGTTCGCTCCCTGCAAGGACTTGAGGGTTGAACGAAAAAAATAAGAGTATAGAAACACGAGTCTGAATCGCAAATCTTCCCGAGTTGGCCAAATTTCCGTTCTAAGATCAGCTGACGAATTGCGACTTTTCCACCGGATTGAGTTTCTCGTTTACTTCTTTAAGCTTCCTTAGTTACTCAATAACGTTATGAAGGACCTACTACAACTCTCGGATGATAATAATAACTGTATGTATGTAGGACTCATTGCACCTACTCGTCGAATTGTGAACCTCGCGTTATAACTATATACAAATAGGATCTTTACGAATGGGTGATCTATAGAGAAAATAATAAACCGTTGTGCAATAATTTGCAGCGTTTTAAATACTTGGTTGTGGTTCGACGCCTATCAGGGTTCCTTCACAATAACTGCTAAGTGATGGTTGGGTTGGTTATGAACTGGTTTGAATCGACGCGTAACCAGCCATGATTCTCGAGCGATAGCCTGGCGAGCAAGTGAACACGGGTACGACTAATATCGGGAGCAAGTCGTCGCTTTATTTCATTTGCATCCGGGCATTTCCGCTGTTGAAGAGCAAGTTGGGGAAGGTACAAGTCCAATATATCTTCCTTTCAACTCTTGGGCCAGACGCAAGGATCCCAAGAACACAGTTCCTAATTAAACCTAACCCCAAAGAGAACATGACTTGTTCCCTAACAAGTTCGGCCAACGCTCAAAAATCCCTTGGGACGTTCTCCATCCTAACCACTCCTTTTCACACCCATTCCCGGACTTTATGGGAGATGAGAAGCAACATTCCTTGAAACTCTCTTCGAAATGAACAATTTGAGCCCCAAAGAACATTTTCACAAGTGGTGTGGACCAAATTTTCGAAAACCTGATCATAACCCTAACCGTTCAGAATCCTCAAATTTCATTCTTTGGTTGTCATGGGTGCCGTCTGATTCGCTTGCTCTATCTCAGAATCAGATTCCAGCCTCAGTCAAACATGGATCTGTTACCCAAATAATCATATAATATTTTTTCCAATTACTTCTCGATTTTTCAGTGTACTTTTTTTTCTTCAAAAATGTTCATTTTTGGAATTTACAAGGTAAATTGATTAACCTTACGCAGCTGATGATCATAATAAAATTGGCTACTTCTCACTAATGAAGAATTTGTAAGTAATTTCGAGGAAAAATGCGAAGAATAATTTTCACCTGGTAGACAACTGATTTTTTCTTTGACCAAATTAATGGTATTTTGAATATACTTGGAGAACCTTTTTGCAAGTAAACACGGTAAAATGTCTGAATAAACATGACTTCTACTTGAGTCAATTGATCAATTTTACTTGTTGAATCACGGGAGAGATTATCAAGTAAAAATAATCTCAATTTTCATCTCAATAATCAAATTTTTTTCTGAGAGATAATGACTCAATAGATACAATAATGAAGCCGTAAAGCAATAAACGTTCATCAGTAATTTTAGAAAATTTATGGAAGTATTGATTATTGTAATACGGCGGGAAAGTGACGATGAGAATGGTGTCGTCTGTCGTTGGCCAATTCCGTTCAAGATGCCAACTGAGCAAAACGAAACTCAAAGCCCATCATTTTTGGGCTCCTGATGAATGAGAATAGAATTAATAAATAAATTGAATTAATCAATTACCTATTAATTAATATTAATCAATTTTTAAATAATTATTTAAATTATTCCTATTTTCACTGCTCTCAATGCGACCTCAGCGCATTCTTTTTCGGTTCAGTTCTTTAAGTGTGATGTATGAAAGGGTTTCTCTAGAGTCTTCGGAATTCCGTCTGTTATTCAAACAGCTGATAGGTATTTTAATCCATGTTTTCTCCACACACGAACAATCAATTATTTTTTCCCTTTGTGTTGGCAGTACCTATTATTTTATTCTGAATACTAACAATACTAAGGCTGAAAAAATTTGATTTTCTCATACACGATAGATAATTCCCCCTTTTTTTAAACCGGAAAACCCGCCATTTGATTATTGACGTCTACAATCATGAAAAAATTGGGTCTTTGGCGGAAAATAGCTATTTTGAAGAAAACTGCCTAACCGAAAAAATTCGGAAGGCCATAGTGAAAAATCATCGAAATGTTGATGCCTGGTCAGTTTTACTTTCAAAGGGACGATTTATGTTGTTCCCTCGAAAAATATCATATTGAAAATACTTATAGTACATTCAATTCGTTAAGGGGTCACTTACATTACTTTCAACATTTACCATCTTAATGTATTCGTCATTATTGGGAGAGTCTTACTACTTGCTGGCAATACATTTTTGACCGGTAGAATAATTTTTTATCCATGCTCCGTCACAGAGGAAGGCATAAGTCCTAATTATTGATCTACCTAAGAACTTACTCAGCCACAAAGTAATTTCGATCGCCTCCATCTCATTCATGATGCGAGCAATCCCGACCAACTCCTCACTAGAAAATTGCTTGTGAAGAACTTCCCATACCACTTCACACACCAACTTTTTTCCCCCTCGGAAGGACAACACTTACTTTACTCCCCCACCCTCCGAGTGATATACCGTTCTTTCAGATATGCCGTGAATTCTTCGCCGAATTAAATTTCCCCCACCACCTCTTATTCACCACTGGGGTATTTTTAGCTGTTACTTTCCCCCACCTCGACCACCCAACCTTTACTAAGTTGGTGAGGAGGGATAGAAGAATGCCCCCTCGCTCTTACCATCCCCAGAGATATATTGGGCTACGGTCCCGCAGAATAATTAAATGGAAAGCAGGTGGTGGGGGAAATGGAACTGGAGTGGGGAAAAGCAATGTGTTTTATTTGATGTATAGCCCGGAGGATTCCAGGTGCGTGGACGGAATACACATTTAACCAAGTTGCATTTTCATCTAATATTATTAATATTTCTTCCTCCTTGGAAAGCTCTCTTCTTTCAACTGCTATACAGATAATGTGTTCGTGAACAATCTATTATCATACTTGAATTAGGTGGATGCGAAAACATAATATTTGTGCAATACAAAATATAATCCGAATATATAAATTGGGTTTATACAATATCGAATGATTCATTATGTTATGTTTGCCAATAAAAAAATAGAACCATTTTGAATGAAATTGAATATTACAAAAAGGTATTACGTAGATCTTGATGAAATTTTGAATATTACATACTATACAGAAACCTTCGGATTCGATGGTCCTATTTCATTACCAAAGTTGTTTGTAATCGAGCTGATTTTGGCGTAAATTTACATTTCTATTATATCATACACCTGCGACGGCACAATTTAATTATTACGAGGATCATTTGCTGGCGAAACTGATCGAATTTCAGTTTGATTCGCACAAGCCGAGGAACCAATTTTAATTTAATTTTAAGAGTTACTCATAACTGCTTCCTAGGGTAGGTTTCTTGTACCTATGAATGGCTTCATGATCTGAACTCTTCCTAGAGTCATAGAGTTGGTTTGGAACATCTGGTACAGAGCGTCACATCAGTTTCCTCACCCTTAAAATCTCGAAAAATGTTCACTTTTGTACCATGTTTCCACACGAAATACATGGCTATTATGCATTTTTTGGAGTGAGATATGATGTGGTTCATAAGTTGTTTGTTTGTACATGTACACATGTGTGTATTTATGAAAACGTAACCTACCCAAATTCGGTGAATTTCACCGAAAATCTTTTAGTATGAGGGGATGGTGAACGTAGCGCTAAAACCAAGTTATTTGACTTATTTTTTTTATCTCCCTACATGAGTAGGTATCTTCTTGTATAAGAACCCTTTGCATCGAATTTCAAAGTTAGCGTCAAAGTCAGTGTTTCCACTTGTCAGGAGATGAATTTCTTTTCTCTAAAATCATGAGCTACAAAGAAAAAGTAAACATAAAACAAGAAAAAAAAACATGAAACAAGAGCAAATTTTGTCTACCTATGCGAATACTTGAATTGAATCACCAATGGCTAACAATTTTCGTTTTATTTCCATAAATCTCTATCCAATGTTTTGTATCGTGTGGGTCAGCTCCTAGATGATCCCATACGAATTTTATCTACGAATATTTGGTTGGTATGACCTGTATACGCAGGCCAAAACATGGAGAAACCCCTAGATACATCACAATGCGAGCAACAAAAACGTGATCGTGTTTTGGTTTTTTAGTTGATGAAAACTTCCATCAATATGGGAAGTTTTCTGACACAACATTTTAATTTATATTGTTCACATAGGTAAGTACACACAGGGGACATAATCACTGATATTTGATAGAACACGAAGAATTCTTGGGATTGTATCTGAACTATAACGAAGGAGAGTTTAAGTTACTATTATATCTAGATTTTTGGCCGATCGTCGTACCTCCTGTCATTTCCTCCCTTCAGATAGGCTGAAGGGAGTGAAAATTGCTGGCTCGTTGGAGGCCATATGATGATAGTCAGTTTGTCCCTTCTTGTTGCACTCAGGTATTCAATTTCTTCTCATGTTACCTGGAAGTTCCAGCAAGGGTATCATAAAATCAAACGTTACTCACCGATATCACTGGACATTGAAACCAGGGCTCCGGACGGGCGGCAAACTCAATGCAAAGGACTCTGAAAACCTTCTCCCACGTCCTCTTCAACTGACCAACTCAACACGACTTGCGATGGTCTTCCTACAGAAGGAAGTACCCGTCGAACCAATCATAGCGAAGGGACTTTTGTGGGAGGGTGCCCTGCAATCTACGAGGTCACATGCCCTTCCTCTCCTCCGGAGGCCCTTTTGCTCGACCTTCAAACTTTTCTTTAGTTTTTTTCTCTTCAGTCGTTTCCCTCCGCTTTACCTGCCTGTTATTATTTACGACCTATTTCTATTAGAGGTTAACTAAAAATGCGTTCTACTACTTGAAAAACTTCCAAGAATGGTTGACTCTTGAATCTTGAGATTCTCGGTTTGGGTCCAAAGTTTTGAATCTTTCTGTGACAATTGAAACCCTCGATTCACAACAATTCAGTAATACTCATTACTTGGAATATACTCGTGTTCGGCTCCGAAAGGTGTGGAGAAGAAGTTTACGATCGTGCGTGTGATTTTCTTAACTCAGAAACATGATCACGATCAAGAGTTGTTCCTCATTATGTTGATGTTATCACGATTTTACTTGTTATCGTCAATTAAGATGAAATTCATAGGGAATCATCTGGAGGCCCAACTATTTTCCAAGTTAGAGCGGAGTCGGGTCGTTAGGTCTTGAGAAATCGGTATTTGCGGAAAGAGGCTGCTATTGATCCGAGAGGGCTGACATTTATAGGGGACCATCTACCACAATTTTTCACTATACACAATTGGTCACAAAGCTACTATGCTACTTTAGCTTCCGGACTCTGAAGGAATAATACAAACACTCATCATCCAATGTTTCGTAGAAGGGAAGAAAATTGTTTTTTTTTTGTATATTCACCTATTAGATGTTCCTTCTAAAAAGGATACACTTACTAAATGAACCAATTTTCATGAAAAATAATTTGAGTTGGAGATTTGGAGATGTGTTGTTAGTTCCCTGGGTCTCTACCGCAATGATCAATAGCGGCAGTAACGCGACAAATGAAATGAATTATTCACGGTTTTTCTTGTATCATAAAGCATCGAATGTTTTTGAACGCCTCCTGAAAATTGAAACGGACAATTTCGTGAATCAACGGTTGGATACAAAGGGGAGCAAATTAAAAATATTATATTGGATTGGTCACGGGGTTTGAAACCGTCATTCGTCCACATACTAGAGAGTCACGGTTCTACCTGTTGTAGTCTGTAAATCAATCGCCAAACGTGGCAGCGGGCTTGATTTATGGGGCGTTGCAATGGAGTTCTGATGCGCTGCTGTAGGTAGCAATAGAATGGGGTGAGATGAGAGGATGAAGGGGATGCCATTAGTCAGCCGCGATTTGGAACATCCTTGATGGCGGATGGAACCCCTCCACCCTTCGTTTTTTTCAGTTTAGGGGTGAGTTTTTTTTTATGACGCTTGTTCATATGAGGTAGGGGAATCATTTTGAATGCTTTAGCGATAGGGGTTGAAAGATATACCTAATGCTTTATTGATACTCTAATTTTTGGAATGTATATTATTTTTCGACCATCTTCAACCCACGTATCTTCAATGAGAAGAATTCAACATAAAACGATTACTCCAATACTTACTCTTCTTCTTACCACACGATGTATGATTGAGAAATTAGTTAATCTTCGATAGTAAGCCCACACTCCATTGTAAGAATCATGTAGCTAATTATTTGGTTAGGTAGGTTCTAGAATGTAATAATTTGGTATGATTGATAATAAATTGAGAAAAACTCGGTTCAAGCCTATTTATCACACAAAAATGGCTTCGTGTATGTATTAAAAATATAGACTGAGAGAAACTGATTTTCTCCTTTTCACAGCAGCCCAACTAACTGTACCTTCCAATTTTGGGATCTAGGAGTCTCAACTAAAACTGTTTCCTGAAAACAACTCTTTCATACTGAAATATTGTTGATGGTATTGAGTTGATGGTAACACGAATGTAAAACTCCATTGTTTCATGAGCCGATTGATGATCTTTATTTCGTTAGTATGATGATGTCTTTGTATTTGAGTAGGTTCGCAGGAAAGCGTCGCCACATTTCAAGATTTCATTATTTTTCTAAGAGGCGTGAAACTCGTGAGTCTCAATCGAAGCTCGGTGACTAGCTTGAGGTGAAAATATATGAACTCCTCAAGATGAATATCAAATTATTCAGCTGTCAATGTTGGTGGTAGGTATCCCTTCTCCATGGGGAACTGTCACACTCGAACACTGTCAGGTTCGTTCGAAAGGGTGACTCGTGGATTGTGGACGTGCCAGAAAAGGGGGTGAGTTCGTATCCCTTCGCTATGTAAAAAGAATTTCACTGATCCCCGCCCCTTCCCCTCCGCATCACTACACCCCCCTCCTATCGCATCCCCTCTACGACCGCCATAACGCTGTTGGCCCTCGGGAATCATCATCTCTCATCTCACGATCCTTTCAGTCAGTCACTCGCTCCTTTCATACATCACGAGAGTTTATGAATTCGCGTTGGTCCGAGTTACCATACTTCGTTCTGTTTTGCGCGGTTTGTGAGTGTTTGACTATATATTACCTAACTACTATTTCATCACCCTATTGGGGTAAGTAACTCTTGGAACCACTAATTTGGTTTACTCTGATTAAATTTAGTGTTTTGGATGGTCCTCCTCCCTGTTACTCCCAGATGCCAATATGATCCACAGGATCGTGAATCATAATTGTTGGCTGGGGTTCCCGTATCAGTTTCACCTCGATTTCATGGTTTTCATTTGTGAAAATTCAGAACACGTATTTCAACACACGCAAATTTGGAACACTTCACCAATATTAATATTTTTTTTATCTCGCATTTTTTCATTTGCGAACATCTATACAGTAGAATAATATCTTCTATCTCTGTTGGTTTCAGACCTTCTTCATGCGTAGGAACATTAGCACTTGCTCATAGAAAAATAACGAGACACGTTCTTCATAGTGTCCCTAGTGACGGACTTACATACCCAATAGTTTTTGGCGATTGACCGTCGAATCTAGGCGAATGAAAAAGGATTTGAGTATCTAATCACCTATACCTAGTAGCCTGTAACCTGGCCAGGACCTTTGCCATCGTTCAAAGGAAAAGGATAATAGGGCCCAGAATATACTAGTGATTTTCTCGCTAAACACCTCATATACCTACTGCTGGAAGTGTCATAAATATATTAATGTAAACATTTCTGAAGGTATCTATTAGCTCGAAATACCTACCTGGTATCTATTAGTTTGAAAAACCGATGACTGGCTTTTTAGAAACCCTTCATTTTATCTTTCTGATACATTCGTAACCAGAGTTAAATTGCCTATATAGGTATAACTTAAGAATAGCGAGTACATAATTGTTCCCACCAGAGCAACGATCTGTGGTTGGTCTCATGATGCCTAATTTAATATTTCTGCAGCGTTTACACGTTTCGAAAAAATTTCGAGCGGTTCAAAGGGTTAAATACTAAATTGTGTTATTTGAGGATTTTTTGCAAAAAAATTGTAACCGGTCCCTGAAGGGCCGGTAGAATATTGTTCAATTTCTTTTCGTAGAATCACAATTTCTCGTCCTTTTATTTGTGGCTCCCAATTTGAACGGCGCATCTCCTGAAGCAAAGGAATAGCTGTAACTATCCATTAATGGAAATAGAGCAGCCATAAATCCCTCCCAGTGGCGATTCTGTCAATTATTGAATGATAGTGATCGTCCAGTTTGCCACCTCCTTTGCTTCGTTTCAACTCCAAAAAGGGAACAATTAGCGACCCAACGAGGTTTTCGGGGGTCTCCGTGAACCCTCTTCGGCTACCTTCTTTTTTGTACTGTTCGTTTTTCCCGAATTTCAAGCCCTCCAAAAAATATCCTTTTTTCGACCTTCAATCGCAAAAATCTAAAGAAACGACAAAGAGCCACTAAAAAAAGTCTTTGTTGTTGGAGGAAAAAAACGGACCTCAGCTCTACTCTAGATACCTGGAGGGTGGCAAGATGTTGTTCCGTTAGCCTACAACAAATAGAATAAAAGAATCGTTTTCCGGAGTTACCTTGAAAAAACTGTCACAGTCTTGAGCGGAGGCATGTTAGGTGGAGCCGTGCGGTTGTGGGACCCGACCGTAATAATGAGCCCTTGCATAAATTAAACGGAATTTTTTCCCGTGTTTTTTCTTAACCCTCCGGTACACGCCTTTGACCTCAATTAGGGGAGATGTCGGTATTTTGAGAATTAGATCCGAAATAGATAGATGTAATTACAACATTATTTACAGTGAAAAATGCATATTCTTCATTGAAGTTGTGATTTGAGGTAGCGAGAGGAGGAGCGTCTTATCTGAACGAGATCTGTCTCACATCACTGGAGTCGTGTTTTGAATAGAAAACAACCCAACAGCAGAATTCAGCGCTGAGGGTGAAAAATATCATGGATAAAGTAATTACCGGTGGTTATTCCCTTCAAGTATTGGTCCATATTTAGCTATAATATTCGTTAGATATGAAGCTCCTGTTGTCGGTCCAAGAATGTTTGTAAGCAACTTTTCTACAATAATAGGTATCATCTCATTGCAAATAGGTATATGTTTTCAACTCAATCCTGCATCAATAGGATTTTTTCGTATGCCATGATTAATATATATGTGCCAATCAATCACTCCTGACGACAGGAAAGGTATGACAAATCCAAGAACGAATTCATTGGCTACCCATGTTTGTGTGTTTTAAGGTAGAAAATTTTAAATTTCGGCGATAAAAAATTGCGGTAAAACTCATTTACTTGTTGGATGCTGGAGAAAATTTTATCCCAGGTACCTATAGAAACTAGGGAAAAACCTGATGTACCTACCTAACATATGGAAATCAGCTCATACTTCCGATAATTCCAAGTTACTTAGTTATTCTTGAGGTTTTGAGATAAGAACGTGTTGTAAGTATGGTTGGAATCAATCCACAATTTCATGAACCTACGAATAGTTTTGTCAAATGATTCCGATTAATATCAGAGGTAAAAAATCGATTTCCTTCTATTGAAGTAGGAATCCACGTTTGAAAAACCACCGCATAAGTGCATACTTTATTTAGGTACGTACCATTATTAGGTATTGTTCGTATTGCGAATTCAAACGAACTAAACTAGCGGATTAAAACATTATAAACAATAACATCTTTTGTTCACATTCAAGGCCCAATGCCTTCTAAGGCTTACTTCATCCCAACAATGCACAAATTAATGCTCGGAGCAGCTACTGAAATGTTCACAAAATCACCCACAGATTCTGTTAAAATCATTCTTTGAAAATTCGCTCACCAACTCATGCTGCATGAATGGAACTTTTACTATGTTATTGCACTTTCTTGTTCCCTAGATGTTAATACATTGTTTTATGAAAGAACAAATTTTTGGTAGCTAACGAATTTTGTGGGTGATCACATGTAAAGTATCAAACGGTGTTGAAACGCTTGCATACGAGTCTGCAACACATTTGGACATTTCATGTCTTTAGTTAATTACAGAATTCCTAGAGTGTAAAGTATAGAAATTACCTATTAAAATTATTTAACTAGGTACCGCATCACAAATCAAACCGTTCTCGCAATATTAGGATCACCTGCTATGCTATGAATCAAATCATCGAAACACCAGCTCAATGAAATCATCAGAAAATTTAAACAATCACGCTCACCGCAGCTTGTCGGCCACGCACTCCGCAGTGGTTAACGTAATATGGTTAGGTAAATCGAGAGCTATCCAACGAGTGGTGAACGATTTATGTACGATGATAACTGGCGAAGTTAAAGTTCCGTAGCAACGAATCGGTTGTGAATCATTAGAAATTTTTTCATAACGCTTTCTTCGTCACACCGTAACGTCACACTTTTTGAGTTATGTGCCATAGTAAAGCCATAAAATGTCAAAACCGCTAACCAGTTATAATTTCAATAAACCAATTAATACATCTTAATTCGTTTATTCAAAAACATAGGTTATTTATTTATTTATTTATTAAACATAGGTTATCCTCCACGGTAACTTGACTCCATAGCGCCCTTCGTTATTGACGCGAATAGATTTCACGAATTCTGCTATAGTACTTCCCTCGACGCGACGACTGGACCTTACTTTCGCCTGACTCCTAATAGTTTCCAAGTCCCACGGACAAATTCGCTAGACAAAAATCCGAGTGAATGAAACTCGGAAACTCACCGAAGGCTGTCCAACCTATAATAGGGTTTCTTGGATTACAAGTCCCGTTTCCGTTCGGTCGATTCATCCGGTCAAAATGTTTTCCATGACGTCCGCTCCTAGAAGAATATCCATATCCGGTGCGTAGTACGTAATAAATGTAAGGATGTAAGGAAGGAAGAATGTAAGGAATCTCTCTTTCATGTATAGTAAGGACATAAGGAAGGAAGGTGTATGGCGTATTTCATACGTACAGGGCTTACCTCCCTACAACATGAAGTAGGGATATGAAACGTTAGGTCTGACGAGGGAAACATGCTCTGTTATCAGACTTATCAGTCCTTCATAGTTATCCATTTTCACACGATAGGTGCCTCTAGTTTTCATACTTACACAGACGAAAAGAAACGCCTGAAAAATTGGCCTGATCACGCAACTATTCCCAGGAATAACTTCATCAGCGGAAGTCGAGTATTCTACATACATCTCACAGTGAAGAGGAAGAGGCGATTTTTTTTCGGCTCCGTGAATTAAGCAATTACGACAAGCGCTGGGCTCCCTGCTAAGGAGATGCGTATCGACGAAATTAGGGACCAGCTGTCAAAATTATAGTTGTCCCAGAGCCAAAGTGGCGATGTAGTCTGAGATGAAAACAGTGGGGGGTTGGTGGGTTTGTTACTATGAATTATTCATCCGAGGAACGCGTTGCTCTCTCAACTTGCGGAGAGAGAGAGAGATAAGAGTCTCCACCTTTGCCGTGGAGGTTTACTACTCGGTTTACGGCTATTTAACGGTCGATACCGGCAGATAATTCGCCCAGAACTGAGCTTCCGAGTGGTAGAGGAGAAATCAACGCTCTTTATGGTTTATTCAGTTCACTAAATTCACGGGACTTAGGTACGTACATTGCTATATGACATCAACGTAGAAGTGACAAAATGTGATATTTCGGAAGGTCAAAAATCGGATAAATTTATTCGAATCCTACCTTTCTTCGGATATAATTGTGAAGTGGGGTGTTGTAGTAATGACACCCTTCGAGCTGTAGAGGAAACGCTTCAATCTTTCCGAATTCTAACCATACCTGAACTCTCATGGTGATCCTCGGAACTGAATATCATGACATTAGTAACATCTGTTCAATCGAATGCAACTCATTTACATCTGTAAAGTTTTCAGGGCATTCGTTATAATTTTCACTGCAACCTTTTGATTTATTAGAATCCAAAAATTTGATTTAAAAAAATCCGTCCTTAGTTACCATGGACCAAAATTAATGAAATTTGG
>JAEMON010000010.1:15173963-15194866 GCA_030264115.1 Lygus lineolaris
AACGCATTTTTGGGACGTATTTATACTTTTTACACCTCATAATATTTATGTACAGTAAAACCTAGAATAAATTCGTGAAGCAACTTTTGTGACACCTTTATACTTCTAACCTCGCTTACCGTTGTCTATCGACTACAAAAGAAACCGTAGTTAATGAAAACCGTGAATTTCCGCGAAAATAATGAGTTATATAGTTGAATCGATTCCGACGGTTAGGCCATCATCAGTAACAAACAATAACGTTATTAAAGTTATTGTTTGTTACTGATAAAGTCATCGTTTGTAACAGAAGCCGTCGAAATTGATTTAACTTTGTAACTCACTATTTTCGTGGATATAGACAACGTTTTTCATCAACTCCGTTTCTTTTTATTGAAATGGGTTTCCACAACTTCATCGTGAGTGATTTAGTTCGTGCCAAAGTACATAACTCATTCTAATAAATTTCCAATAATCTACGGATTTGAATCAATATGTTTCCATTCCCGCGGGAGGTCATGGCAACTAATAATCATTGTAGATGAAATCTACAGGCACTCTGGGTACCCACTAGGTACCTACTTCGCAGTTGGCTAAATCGATGACAATATTTCTGTATGTTCATACCTAGGTAGATGAGTGTAAATTGTTGCCTAATTTATAATGTTAGCTGTACATTCGTATGATTCCACCAGTATCCTGTCTTGTCAGTTAGATTGTACACCTTTGTACTGTGTTATGTTGCATATTTTTCTATCCCAATAACTACTCATGGTTAGCTGAGGTGGTGCACTATTACCTGTACCTACCCACCTACTAATAGGTAGTTACCTGTCTACTGGGTTTACCGGTCATTATTTTTCCGAGAGAAACTTATCGTTTAAAAATACGTAGGTACTAAAGTTATGTGTATGTGTTGTAGACAGTATCAGCTACCTAAAAGGTATTTTATTTGTTGACTACGTACAAAGGGATTCTCGGACTTCTTACACTTGTAGACTGGAAGGAGGGCGTAATAAGAGCGTGGATACAAGAAGCTGATGAATAATGCATAACCTTCGGAAGGCAAGCCGATGTTGAACGAATTCCCGTTTATATTTTATATGGGATCAATGGGGAGAGAAAGAGGAGACGACCGTTCGAGGAAAAGAGATGAAGCAGCCACTTCTAGCGTTGACCGCGGCCATCCTATAGTTCTGGAGAGAAGCGCTGGGTCGCGCTAGCTTCCAGCTGCCTCAGGGTGAGGCGGGAAATCAGTTACTGGGCTACTCAGAGATTCACGGATCACAAACTACATTAATACAAAACACTTAGGTTGTTTAACTCATGGAACTCATAAAACAGATTTAAATGTGCTTTTATGTGTTCCGTGGTTTAACTACGATGTGGGTTCATGAATTTCTCTAGAATGTCCAGAGAAATGATAGTATCTCCATTTTCAGATCCTAGCCACTCACATACTGGTAATTTTAGGATCTTTAGTTAATGAAGAAAACTAACGCAGGGGTTCGAAACGCAGTTCAAACCTCGGTAGAACTTCTCATACAACCTGCACTAACTTTTTTATTTGTGAAAATCACATCATGCGTATATTATGAACTTTCGGGGCAAGCTAGTCAACGGTTATATATTATCTTTGTTAATTATGTGCTACATCCACAAAACCAGAAAAATAAAGATACAGACACTTCTCAGAATTGCTCCCGAACCCAAGCGACTCATGAAATTAGCTCCGGTAGTCACTAATGTTTGTTTCTCATTTTTTTCTGACTTTGAGGAGATAGGTAGGTACAACAGTTATGCAATCCTGAGGAAGGTGACTCCACAAGACAATATTGCCATAGTAAATTCGAGACTCCAATTCAATACCTAGGTACCTGTTTTATAGTCGAGGAATCAAGTGTAGATAAAATTCCAATCACTATAAATATTTTTGTCTCATCCGGTGATTATAGAGGGTTGACTATCGTGGGGAGTGCAGATGGCATTCTTGGGACGGAGAATGAAAGGTTAGGCTAACATTTACCTGTTCAACAGACCTTTACTTCCCGTCAGACAAAATGTCGCCTGTTCCACACGTCTTTTTTATGCGAATATTTGAAAGTATTTTCGCTTGAGTTTTCCCAAGTTGTCAAAGCCAACGTTCTAGGTTCTAGGTGATTTCCCATTCGATAACCAATGAGTATTGAGTTTCCTTCGGTTAGTTGAACAAGGAGTTGGAAGCGTTGAAGGGAGTAGAATCAATACTGCATTACTTCTCTCAGTATTTACATAGCAGTAGGTAACTATAGTTTTATTATTAGCATTATTATGGTATAGGTACCTACCATTTTTCTTAATTTTGCTTGTTTAATATATTAGATTCCTTCCTACTTACCTATTTGAAGGATTCGATTAATTTAAAGTTTTTAGCTCTTGATAAAGCCCTATCCAATCCGTAAAACGATTCGAAGATGAAGCTATGCGGTGAACCATCATGCTTAATGTTAGATGTACCTACGTACCTAAATAAATACGTAGGCCGTGAAATTGTAGCTCTACATCAACCAGAATTAGCGAATAAAGAGATGCTGAATGATAATAATTATAGGGACCTCATCGATATGTAAAATGAGAAAGTACTCGTAGCTACCTACCAAGTATTACCCACGTCATATTATTAAGCTTGGAAGTAGGTACTCGGATTCCAACAGATAATATCATCCTATTATCTTCATTGTAATATATTTAGATTATTTCACTCCAAAGCGATGTCACTGTTATTTTCGTAGTAGCTATTCAAAATAATAGGTACCTAGTACGTTTCTAGTGCCTATCTGGTAATTTACGATGGGAAATAATGCACTCTTAACGATGTTTTTGGTATTATCAGTTAAATAGGTTCCTACCAGGTACTTACTCAATATTGGAAATCGATAAAGATAAGAGTTTAGCGATGTCCATGAGATGGAGTTTTCATAAGCTAGGTAACTCCCTAGACGTTTGATGAGTTGGTCGTACGATACGGGAAAGCCGTTCATTTATCTAGCAATTAGTGTGAATGGCCAATGAGGTTTTTATACCCGCAACGTGTGTAAACGACACGAGTGCAGACAGATGGGGGCGCCAGGAAAGCGTGTCGCTAATAAATTGAAGATAAGATAAAAGCGCGGGACGGTCACAGCTGACAGCCAGCTCTATGCTCCACTCTATCGGCGAGTTGCGTAACTGACTCGACCGGCGGTTGTAGTTCAAGGCTACGACGGTAGATTGCAGCCCAACCGCACACTGAGCGCTCACTCACCCTATCGGCAAAGCTTTGAACTACGAGGAGGAACAGACGCCGCGCGTGCGCTCTGCCGGCCACTTCGGCGGTGACTCGCCGGTTCCGCGCCCGCCAAATCCAAAGGCTGAGTTCCTCGACGTGCCCGCGAGTTCATCTCCCCTTTTGTGTTGTTTACGTCAATCGATCATCTGACGCCCGGCTTTGTGCTTTAGAGTTACAAACCAACATTTCAGTTATCCCATCTACACCGTGTCATCTACTACATCTTCCTATTCATCGTTATATATTCAACATCGTCCAAATAGTACGTAGTAGTCCTACTTACCTACTTAACTAGTGGTGACAGTTACCTACTTTCCCTAGATCTCATCTCAATAATAAATGATTTGTCTCGCTATAAAGGGCAACAGTGACCGCATAATAACGGAAACCGATATGCATCACTTTGTATTGTGTTAGAGCGATGATTTTTCATAGATTTCGATGATTTCGTCTTGACAATAACAATGATAGCTGAATAGGTAAGTAAACATGAAGTGATGCAACATCGAAACTCATCATTATCTAGGTGAAATATACAGGTCACATTGGTAGGCCAGGTGGCAGCTAATTGGTTCTATACTGTGATCTACAAACCAGCAGTTCAAAGAGATAGCATACCCACCTTTGTAAAATGAAAACCTCTTTTTCATCACCAATCAAAAATGTGAGTTATGACAGGTTGAATTAGGTTCCTAGGTACATTATCATTTCTTTCAAAACATTTTGCGACATTGTTTACTCTCCTGGCGGCCTATTTTGCAATGTTTTACAAGCTGGTACCTAATATAAGTACCAAGTATGTGTCTTATTCGTCTACCAATCGAATTCAACAAAAAATTAAGGAAAGAATGACACCTGAAAAACCCAAAATGTTGAATGCCCAAAATACTGGTAAACGCTTGTACTAATCTAGACGAAAATCACCTATCTATTAGGTATTTGATTTTGTAAGTGATGAAAATCATAGGAAAAAAAACACTTAATAATTTGCTTTTTGAATCTTCTGACACGATGAGCCGCTGCAGCATAATCATCCGTGCAGCAGGGCTCATCAATCTTGTTGATTAGGAACATTTTACTATCGTGTTTCTAACCATCGATATATTATCAACAGTCAGAAACACGAACTTAAAATGCCTAAAATAGGTTAAAACCAGACAGTGATTCAGAAAAAGCGTGAGAAAATTCTAATTTTTTCGTACTCAAATGGCCTTCTACCATGTGCACAAAGGCTTCTGTATACTACATTCGGTAGATATATGTATACCTAGGTACCTACGGAGAGGAAGCAAAATATTGACGGTGGGCGAGAGATAACTCGAAACTCCACTTTTTGCCAAAATGAGGTTTTTCTGCCAATGGACTCTTTTGAGGGTTTTCCAGCAGTTCTAAAAGCGGTAAAAAATACCTAAACTAATTTTTTTTCTAGTATTTAGATTTTTGTTTCTCTCTGAAGTTGGATTCAAATGGTTGAATACGCCGAGGAAGAACTTGCGACTTCAGTTTTCTCCCATATTATCGACTTCAGCCCTTGCCCCATCATAGGCAGTAATTTCCCTGTTTTAACATCATATTCGTGGAGGAAATTGTTATCACTCGAAGCGCCCAATTTTGATAATTTAAGAATGATGTTTATCATCTTTAAATATCAACATTGATACTGCGAATGAAGCATAATTTATGAAATCATAAGATAAACAAGGCTAGAAAGTGATTGCGGATGGATAACTAGACCGATATTGTAATTATTTGACTTTTTTTGCTCTCCTGTGGGGTAGAGTTTTTGGGTTTCAGTTGGACCCACAGTTTTATGGTTTATGCATTATTATAGATTTAGGGCATATTAAAAATAGAGTGTTATTTATCGATTCATGATTTTCAAGACTAATTTTAATATGTTGAGATTGGAAATTCAATTTACCTACAATAATATTTTCTTTCTATTTCAGGTAGGAGTGGATTACCGAGATTTTCAAGATATTTCATCTGTAAGCGGGAATGAATTCAAATGAGGTAAATATCTATCAACTGGTTTTCCCTACTTGGACTCTCATTCAAGTATGCATTTTAATGTACAAGGTGGCCCGTGAATACCTCACATTATTCATGAAATAATTTAGATCGTAGAAAGAAAAAAAAAGTTCAATTTTTGTTGTGCTAACGCAAACGCGCACAGTCGTATGTAATCAAATGGAAGCCTCCTTTTCTTTGATACGGATTTATTTCAAATTCGGATCATGCGAAAAATTCCTAGAAAAGATGACACGTAATTCGAATTTCTTAGTGTGTAAAAAGGTGAACCAAAAGACGGGAAATTTGTGCAAAAGGTAAAAAACTGTGTTTTTGTGGATGTTTAATCATCTACCTACAAAGTAGGCATGGTAGGTAGATTACATGGGCATGCTGTTAGGGTCTGGGTATTTTTCATGTCTTTCGATTTGCACACACATCCTACGTACTTTGAGAACCGATGAAATTGTGTGCCAACCATTCTAGTATAGTTAAATATATCAGTGAGTTAGTAGGTACATCTAGGAATTTGATTGAAAAATATTGTTACAAGTAGGTACTTTTCTGGAATAAAATTAGGCATGTTGTCAAATTTGATTTGCCTTTCTGAAGCATTGGATTTATCAAGATTTTAATCACGCGATATAGGTATTGGAGAATCATGTTGTTCTGTTGAATTCCGTTAGCGTTCATTTATATAAAACCGTAACATGAGTCGAGATAATGAATGTAGTATGCAAACAAAAGATGGAAACAAGGAAAAAGTTTCTTCCTACAAATCTTTCTGAATAATAACCGTTGAAGGAACTAAAACCTAAACTCAACCAACGAAAGCTCGAACCGGTGAAATTAATCGTCTAGAAATAAATGGGTCCTAATTGCAACGAGCTACTTCCCCACGCGAGCTTTGATTTATGGCTCAATTAATTTAATTATACATGAACTTGAGTATACGGCTTTTGGTTCAGTCTGCGCTCACCACCTATTATGTTGGGTCCTCGACTATCTGAAAACCATCTATCGCGGTTCTTTCGGTGATGGAATGGGTTTTTTACTGTGTTTCCTTACGATCGACCTCAATATGGGAGGGGACTGGTGGATACCGACTGTTATTAGGTAGGTAATGACGAAGGAGGAGGCTGGGAGTCCCAATAGGTAATGAATGAGTTTGGAACTTGTGCACGCTCGCTCTTCGGTTTATAGGTCATTTGAGTAGGTAAGTACAGTTGAACTTCGATATAGCGAACTTGTGTGAGCAGTGTTGTTTGAAAAAGAGGTGTTTTAGTTCTATAGTTATCGAAGTTCATGAACTCTGTTGTATTCGAGTTGAAAAATATTTATGTATCCTAAAATCGTATACTTCCTCGCGCTTCTCTGGTTCAAATTCACAATTTTATTGGTGATTTTCCTCGTGGTTATACACCGGTTGTGTGTAAGGGGGAACCTGTTACTTCTTTCGATTTCTTTATTGGTCCGCGGGGTTCGCTTTGAGTAATCTCTATTTCATTGTTTTTTGGTTCTACCTTCAATAATTGATTTTGACTGTAGTAGATACATTATATACCTACTTGGTCCATTAGCTGGTGAGCGCAATAATTGAAGCCTCTCATTTGATTTTAGGTAGGTACGTACATGTTGTCGTTCTCTTCAGCAAATTGGTATCGACTGAGCTGGGCAGTTATAGAATTTAGAATTTAAGTTGTGAAAGTGAGGGGGATTTTCAATTTTGTCACTTATAAATCAGAAGTTATTCAAGGCTGTTATCCACCAAATCTATTCACTATATCAAGGCAGAACTCAATTATAATTCAATGGAAATTAAGTTATCGTATTGGCAGTGGAATTCCCGGGCCAATAATAATTTTGAAACATTCTTAGGGTTCAAATTTCAAAATTGTTATGGCAAAAATTCTTCTGTATCACTGGATCTTATTAAGTGTTGTATGGGTTGTAGAGCCCATAACACATTTCCCGCCCGTAGGTATAAGGCTTGGTTTGGCTCTCTTCCCTTCCCCATAATCTCTGATTTCAGAGCCTCTCTTTCATTGTTGAAACAGATCAATGTCAGGAGCATGAAATAGAAACTATGAGTGATATACGTTTTGTGTATTCTGTATTTTCATGTGTAGAAAAAAAATCAACCGACTTCGGCTCAGAATTAGGTACATTGTCCGCTGGTATGAACAAAATACCAGTGTGATTTCACTAGACAGACCGCGGCTGATTGGACGCGGTGCAGGAAACTGTGTAGAACTTGGTTAGGATATCGGGCGGTTTGTTCCCATCGTTTAAATTACATTATAAGTGGAATTCCCGTGACCTGGTGGCGAAGGGGGCCGGTACTGCGGCCATAAATCAAAGACCCCGGGGGCCTGGAATATGACAGATTTAGTGAACGTGGGAGGGTAGGGCTGGGGACTAGGGACGTCCGCCGCGGCGATGGTGGGGGTACCAACTTTTGAACCTGCCACCCTCGAGGGTTCCACGATCTTCGGGCTTTTTTGTCCTGAGGGGCCCTCTGGCCCGGAGGATGCCACTTTTCGAAGATCGGAACGCAAATTGGAACTGAAGATGAAATAGGGCGAACCTGCGGCCGATTGTGTGAATGTTCTCGTCTCAATCGGGATACAACCTTTCTGAACTTTACCTTAACTATCTTTATCTATCCCAGTTCGTAGTTTCGTAAGTATTTAAATTTAGGTGATTAGTTATATCCATCGAGATTAGAGATCGATCCTACTCTTATATCTCGATGGGTGGTCTAGAACGATGGTCAATATTTGAAGATAATATAATAGTATCTACCATTGAATGAAGCAGAAGTATTATCGAAACCACAAAGTTACCTATAGGTTTGGATGAAATGATATGCAGTAGGAGAAAGGGTCAATTTCGCCTCTTGTTTTTGGTGTTGTCAAATTGTTTGGATTACATGCCAGTTTCCCTCTTCGACGTCAGTTAATTCTATTTGTAGTTGTAGCTTACACGAACTGTGGCACTCGTAACAATGATAATTCCAGTTTCATTTTTGGTCCTTCGCTTGAATGAAAATGTTCATACTCATGTAGGTACCTATGAATCGTTCTGAGTTGAGCGGCGCGAAGTGCCGATGTGTGTAAAACTCATTGCTATGGGAACGGGTACAGCGCAAGCCAAAGTGGCACAGCGGGTGGCCGAGCCACGTAATTAATCAGAACGGAGATAAGCCTCCCCTAATTACAGAGTTGTATTCCAGCACGTTATATTTCGTCGAAGAACACTCCCCCTTCATCTCTAATATGACTTTACGACCACTGCACATGTTATAGCTTCAAAACGTTCTACCGGACATGAGTTTTTTCCTGTTTTTACCTTCAGGTATTGGTTTTCCATGTAGTAATCGATTTGCTTGTTCTCACACACACTTACAGATTCACTCATGATGGGAAAATTTTTGATCGAGGTATAGTTAGAAGGCATTCTTATTGAGTGTTTTGTATTTCACACGTTTCTCTCAACCGTTCTTCTTGAATTTGGTAGGTTCTTGGAAATCAAATCAAATTTTAATATAGGTAAAGTGATGAAAAGCAGTTGTGCCAATCCATTGTGTCATGAATAATTTTGCAATATTGATTCATCCAATTTCCTTCAAAAGTTCATTCCTAAGATATCAATCTGTTTTAGTTGTGTTTCTATCTCATATAATAAATAGTTGTATTTCATATAATTATCAATCATGTTACAAAAAAATCAAAATTGTCATCTACAAAAACTGATAATATAGTCAACTACTGATTAATCGTCATTCCCTTTCTCTTTGAGTAGAAAGTTCCCACCCTTGGGTTGTGGCTTGGCAACGAACAAAACGTTTATCTGCAAATTGTTTCCGTTTCGGTTTATTATTTTCAATAATGAAACTTTGGAATCGAGCACAGAATACTTTTTAACCCCCCTCCCCTCAATCATTCTTCGAAGCAATGAGTAGGTACCTACTTGTAACTTATTATTATCATCCGAGAGTTGTCACATTCATTCATAACGAAATTAAGTAACTGAGGAAGCTTCTCAAAGTAAACAAGAAAAGTACCTACATGGTTTGGTGAAATCAAAAAAAAGTTGCATTTCATCAGCTGATCTTTGAACGGGGATTTGGCCTACTCGGGACGATTTGCTATTCACACTCGTGTTTCTGCTGTTTTTTCTTCTTCTGTTTTTCTTCTTTCCGCGACTTCTTTTTCCAACGAGAGGGTTCGACGCGAGCATTTGATCCGTAAGCTTAACTATCATCGAAGTATAACACTGCACTACGGGTAAGTTATACATCGATGGTACCTATAGACAATACATTTTTGCACACAGATGATGATGATGATAATCATTCAAAAGAGGTGGTGATTCTTTGGATAATTTTACTTTCATTTTCATGTTCCAGGTGGGCTGAGAAAAGTAGAAATAACAAAATAATACATAATACGCACTATTAGTTCTCTGAAGGATGTCGGAGGAGGGGAAAATTGGGATCATGATATGTGATAAATTCAAAGCTTTCCTACGAGTCTTTATTGATTTTCGTGTGGTGGAAAATGAGGAAGTTATTTTTCCCTGGAAGCGATTGGTTGTACGTGAAAAGCATCGGGAAACCAATCGGTACTTAGGTGTCGTTGAAAATGTGACCATTTTCGGTTCTTTCGTGTCGCTAATTTTGTTACAGTTTCGGGTAGTTAGGTCATTGCTAAATCATGTTCCATGCTAAAATTATCCATCATGTTTAGAGATCCTAATTAGGTATTTATAGTTGGTAAGTACTTACAAAAAATGATGTTAACTAATGGGGAGCCTGAATCCTTACTCGTAGTTGTTCCTACAACCAGATCCGAGTGCACAGTGCATTACTCATTCAACCGGCCGCCATCATAAATCTCGCTTCATATTGTAAAGGGTTAATGTGTGTTATTAGCTCACCATCCGCGTGTGACGGGCCACAGAAACCCGCTCGGATGTTTTTTCGAAATTAATTTTCAGACTGTTTCAACCTATCGGCCCCGCCTTCTTCGTGTGTGGTCCAGTCTTCGTCATACAGACTTACAATATTCAGACCTTCTCGATGATGGTTATTTATTCACCACCGCAGAGGAGGACCCTTGGAGGAGTCAGCTTGGATGATAGTGCAGTAATATTCTCGTCCGCCTATTGTTTACAAATTACCTACCAATCCGATGCCATTCTGATTTCACGGAAGGAAATTTCAGGTGGATGCTTGTAAACCGTTTAATATTTTTTGACTACATTGCGGACTGTCCGATGACATTATCTTTCCTCATACAAGAGTGATTCATAGTATGTTACGCCCAATCTATAGCTAAATGCTTGTTGATTGTAATAATTACTCATACCCCTTGCGTCAGAGTGAAGAATATCACTCGTGGAGATAAGTATCATGCCAAAGAATGTTTAGGGGGGCAATAAAAGAGCGAGTGCAACTTTCCTAGAACTCACCACTGGCCCAAGGAACTCCGAGTGGAACCCAAGGTACGTAGGTGCACCTTTCTGGAAACTAAATTTCAGAAACTGTTCTTACGTGAAAGTTCATCTAAAGTCATAAATCACTCGAATTGTATATTGCTAAAAATGTGTGCTAAAAGCGTTACATTTGCGCAAAATTAAAAAACTGAGTTTATAATTAATACGTCCATGTACTCGTAAGTTTAGTATGCAATTTAGTAAGTACCTACTATAATAATATCTCTTCGGTTTGGGATGTCTGCTGATCAAAATATATCGTCTATGAATTCGTGCATGACAGGGGACATCTCTATCATAGATTGGGAATAGAAAGCTCATTTCAAACCAGTAGTGAGCGTAAATGATGTAGGTCCTATTTATAAAGGTAGGCGAAAGAAACATTCTCCATACCTCTATCGAAAAACGCAAAAATTATGCTACTGGTTCCTAGAGAATATTTCGACACTTTCAAAGAATAATTACCTACTTAAGTGATTTGGCGCGAAATTACGAGTAGGTAGATATGGAGCGTTCGAAAGCGAAGAATTTTTATTATCCGAAACTATTATAGGTATGTATAACAATGCGATTTCGTCGAAAATGATTAATTTACCAAAAATATAAGAAAACCGATTGCTTACGAAAAATGTCTCTTACCTTGCAACGAGACGTTCTCGCGACCTCACCTGAACGCTCACTGACTTGACTTTCGTACAGGTAAAAGTGACATATACCTACCTTGATGGACGGAGGAAAGCGAAGGTGGGGCATTGAGCTTGTTGACATGTTGATGTTTACTATTGCGTAACAAACGACAACACTCTTCTTGTAGTCCTGTCCTGGAAGGGCCATAAACAATTTTATTGCTTTCGGGCCCTTCACTGCAACTCTCAACCTTGTGTCGGCATACCTAGTGTTGTAGTTCCCCTTGTTGACAGTAATTGACCCACATCTTTGGTGAAATCTTTCAAGGTCTTGTGCAACTTTCTTATTTGGTCGACGCTCTCATTTCTAGGTGATGAAAAGTGATACGAATTCACGATGGGAGAGTCAAACCTTCAAAAACTCTAATTTTTCCAGCAATACTGTCTTCTTTTCGGGAGTTGAAAGTGTACCTACACTTATCCATTTATCTAAAACTGTTGGGTGTTCATGGCAATCACATATGGCTCAGCACCAAAAAACGAATTTGATACCTTCTCATCAACCGTGCCCCGAAAAGAATCATTTTTCAAGTTTTTGTTCTTTTTGGTATATTGTTTTTAATGAACCGTTGGAATCGAGCACGAAACAATTTTTTTTAAACCACCCTCAAAATTTGATGTTTCAAGTTTCAAGATAAGTGTACCTACGTAGAATCCAAATATGGAATAAAATTTAAAAAAACAGACGGTAGACCTACGGTTCTACAGTCAGATCATTTAATAACGATTAATTTTACGCCATTAAACCCCGAAGAGTAACAACGAACATTTAATCTTAACATCAAATACAAACAAACACAACCACCTGGTTTCCCTAACACTCGAAGGTGCGATATTTTCTCCGTAACGCTTTTTTATGTCGGTCGGAAAAAATTAAACCGTCCTGTTAATCATTATTAAATGATAAAATCGCTGTCGTCCGCACTTTCCTTAGTTACCTTGGACCTAAATGAATGAAATTTGTTATACCGGCTCCATTTGGGGTGTAATTGTGCCCCGCAGTTTGGAGTTACGGTCAGTCTCCACAAAGGGGTAGAAAATAGGAGATGGAATTTTCAAAACGCCCCAGCTCGAAAACTTCAAATAGGAACTTCAACTACAGGTATGTAGGTACTCATTGTATCTACTCGTCGAATTGTGAACCTCGCTGTATAATTATGGCATAGGTACTTTACAAGATACAAATAGGATCTTTTCAGATGGGTGATCTATATATAGTGTAATAATTTGCAGCATTTGACTTGATTGATTTGATTTGATTTGATGACTGAAGCCATCTACCGGGGAAATGAGGGAATAAATTGATTGAACGAAATTATATTCAAGGAAACTTGAAAACACTATCACGAACCAGGGGTTGGGTGAATGAACTGAGAATGCTCGTGAAAGTCGTGACAAACTAGCTTCTCATTTCACGCTGATGATGTCCACCAAGTTTTCATTGATTCAACTCATTCAATTTCTTCTTCTTAATTTTGGAATTTTTAAAATAAACCTGTGCTCTCCTCTCAACTATTTTTACGCACTATCACAAGAATGAAAGTTGTTGCACAGTTCCTTGCGTACAAGAAGGAAAACCTCTCTTCCATCTAGAGTAGGCAAAATGGGAAATACGCATGACCCTTTAATTTTTTTCGCTTGGAAAGTAGACGTGGTTGGGAGTAGGCAACGGAAGTGAAGTCATGCAGGAATGCTGTCTGTAATTTTAGGCAACTTAATGAAGTTCCGAATTTAATTTATTACCGCCCTATTTATTTGACTTCTTGTAACGAGTAGCGTCAACTAAGTTACCTTTCTGATTGGTGTACCTCGCCCAAGCCTTGCCGCTTATTTCTCAATTATTGTACCTACTAAGAAATGGTCGAGAGGAGCTGCAATAGAACCCTAATAAGTGAAATTCGCCTTATTGTTTCGAACTGATTCTCTGCACGGACGGGACATACAGGATATTGTTTCCTATTTTCATTGTTCCACATTTTCTCAAATTGGGTCGCCAGCTGATGTATTTGTTGACTTGAAGGCCCAAACCGGACCGGTCGGCACTAAGTTTTTGTCTCGGCTTCTCCATCCCCGCCGCCGTCCGGAACAGATGGAGTCCAATTATTCGCTCCGATAAGCTCTAATTGCTTACAACAATAACGAAGCCTCCAATTCGTACTCGCGTCGCTTCGAGGAACCCCTCCTTCTACCATCATTTCCACTTCAGCTAAGACCACTTCGTGGATCGTCGTTGGATTCTCAGCCTGTCTGTGACATGCTCTTCCTATAGGAGATATCGTGATATATTCGGAAACAACCCGTACTCGAAATATGAGAAAATTATTGAAAAATTAAATTTATTTAAAACAAGCAATAATAAAAAACAATGAACTTTTTATTGAACATAAACGGTACACAAAAAACACAAAAAAATCCACAAATAAAATGTGGATAATATCTGACCAAATTAGAATAATGATAGGTAATTAGATATCTAGTGACGCCACAACACGTCATTGACAGTGACTGAAGTATTAAAATCTCTTTTAAGGCATTCGAATGGCTGAACGGAGTAAATTTGTAATCAAAATTTGTACCAATGTGGAGAGTTTGGTAGAAAAGGTGTTGTACTCGTATGACAAGAAGGAAAAATTGCCTACTGCAGCCAGGGAAATCATGTTTTGGCACAGCATCGCATGGAAGTAGTAGCAGCCTCCGTGGCTCCTATACACGTATAAGTTTTAAGTACACGCGTTGTGAGTGTCTCTTCGTACGTGGGAACAAATGTAGATAAATGAATGAATGAAAAATTCGAAAGCATGGGAGGTCAAAAATGCTAGCAAGGGATCAGAAGATATTAGAACAAATAATGATCCTGCCCAGACTCACCACCTTCTTTTGTCGTGCCTAATTTGTAATCCCTTTTGTTCATTGGCCCATCTTTGTTTTATTATTTTCAACAATGAACGTTTGGAACCCGCCCACTTGTCTTATCCTGGTTTCTAATTATGCTGTTTACACTGGCTAAATTTCTTGTTGATGTGTCGCTTTTCAATTTGCGAAAACTTAACTAGGTACTTATCTCTGCATGCAATTAGTAATAATTTTTTTAATGTATCCTCACTTACCATCTACTTCTGTTATTTTGTTGATATTGTACCACTTACGTAGGTACATTCTAGAACGCTTACTTATTATTCACCTATTCTTAACTTATAACCTTAACTTACTGGTGTCGTTACTTGTGAGGAAAGGAACCTTAAGAAATAGTTATCAGTTTCGCCTCCTTCTATGAATACTTTCAATTATAAATTTACACGAAAAATCAGGAGTATCGTCAGACACAGGCAGCTGCCCCTCGTCAGAACGATGTTTGAAGGACTGCCTTCCAACCCAACACGTCTGGTAAACAAGACAGAAGGTTTGCCCACCCAAGTGTAAATGTTTAGCAGCCAACATCCTTCCCTTTGGGCTGAGATTGCTTCGGATGAGAGTCGGATGGGTTGTTTTGATTTATTCTCAAATAGATGGAAGAGTTTTTGATATCATTTGGCCAAAGAATCACTCAGGAACGTGCACCACATCCTGTGAATTATGATCCTCAATTTCCGATAAAAAGGATAGTTATTGTTACTATAATAGTGATCAAAGAAAGGAAAATGTTTGCAGAACCCAATCGAATTCTATGGAACGTTTGGAGGAGAGACCAGAAATCAACGACGTATCAACGGCAGTGCAGTCGCTTTACCTACTATTTTTTTGTACTCTGACTGAAATAATATGGTACTCAACGGTTTATCCAGTGACCGGCACATTGCAAAAGGAATTGGGATCAATATAAATAAAAATCCTCAATATCTCAAAACATCTCTGGCAACATAATTCCCTGGCATTGCTCCTATTTTTTACACTCAAAGGGTTTGATTATATTTATTGACTGAAATTAGGAAGGTAGATGTGCATTTCGTACGCACAGGATCGCCTGGGATTATTAGATGGAAATCACCTGAAGCCTTGTTCATAAATTTATTCTTCACAATATTTAGGTCGGTAGCACTATGTTACTTGTTTATTTTTTTATTGTTGTTGGACAGGCAATGAATGCATACAATTACGAAGTGGAAAAACAGTAGGTATACCTACAATGTCTTAATAAAATGATAAGATTCATTTCAAGGATAACGAATCTATATTGACTTGATACTTATCACGGAAAACGTCTCCGGTATATATACATACAGTAGGTAACGTATGTTCACCAAATAACTATTGTTTCAATAAACCTAGGCACCCATTTACAATACTTAACCTAATTAAGATAAGTAAGTAATTATTGTGAATGAAACAATAATTTTCAAAGTTAAAATTGGAACAGTTGTGATAGATGGATAGAAAACAAACTTTACGGATGCTGAAATTTTTATGTAATCCTATGCAAATTTCCTATTGCTATTAGGTACTTGAGTACCTTTCTGTCGTAGTGATTAATGTAATGATACATAAATTTACTGGTAGATACAAAATGAGGAGGGCATGGAAAAGAATTTGGATGAAGTGAGAACTAAATAGATTTATGTACCTAATTGTGACCATGGAGGTAGAAGGACGGATGGTGCTGTTCTACTAGGGACGACGAATGTGGATGAAAAGCCGCTTAGGTTAGAATTCCATGGCCGCCAGAAGCAATATGGTGGTGCGCGCATGCGGCTTGGGTCCTTCTCCCACTCAGCCATTAGTCCGCCTTTGTCAACTTGCAGGTTCGACAATGTTCGTCTAGCTTAATATGTGAATTGAAAAATAATTGTTAATATCAACATACTTATCTGCCTAGGGTAAATTATTGATTGATATTCAGGTGTAATATTGGCAGTTATGTTCACTACAATTATAGATTTGTTGTGTTGTTAGGTTTCACTAAACCAACCATCCCTTGAAAACTTTAATGTGGGGTTAGGGAGACTACCAACTCTACAGTTAGTAATGATTCACATTATTTCCAATATAATAACAATAATTATCATCCAATTAGTAGTAATTATGCGTATGCTTAGAATTTAAAGTTTCATCATGGTAGGTAACTTGGACTTTTTTTGTTTAGCAAAAAGCGTTTACCTAGTTAACAGGTAGATAACGATTCAAACTTTAACACTAATAAATGTTGTTGACTTTCGCCATCTTGTTGTAACTGAATGGGATTGAGGATGGAGGAAATAAATGTGGCCTTTTTAGGTAGATATTAGTCCGAATGTTTCGCTTATATTCGCCCCAACCTTGAGAGATTAGGTAGTTAAGTCCATAATATTCAACAATTACTTACAATTGATTGTTTACGAGGCAAATAAAAGCTAAACTGTTCGAACTAATACCTATCTGAAAAGGCCACATTTATTTATTCCACCCTCAACCCCATTTCGCAACACTAATCTTTTATGCAATACCTTTGTATTTAGTATCAAAGTTAGCAGAATGCAACTTAGACCTTTAGCTGTCATTGAAAAAAATGTTTGCTTAATGAGATTCCCCACGCATTAAAGATCATCCAAATCTGAGCCACCTACTAGGCAAAAGACCGGATCTCCAAATTTTTCGAAATCGGTGTTTTTAGCTTTCCCTCCTAATCTGGAACGGCTCTTTCCACTGGTGAAGTCAAAAGATGCGAAATCCGACTGGAAAACGTTGAATTCCAAACCTCAAAATTTGAAATTTCATGCGATTTCCTGGTAAAACACCTTACGGGCGCAATTTGTTGAAAATGAGTGCAATCTGGAACGCTTATCAAAACGCTTCGGCTATTGGTGACCGATTTTAATAATTCATTTATAAACATAATTTGTAGCTATCTACTCTACATGCAGATACCTCGTGACCTGGATATTTCATAGTTACCCCAGCTCATAGTTACCGAATTTGTTGGGGGAATTAAAGAGAAACATGACCCCCAGCCAATAGACATATCCATACCTATCAAAACACCTGATGTTTAGCTCAATAAACATCTGATCCTTGCGGCCAGTCACATCCGTGTGGAGGTAAAGCGCCTGATCTCGGAAAAAAATCTCGTACGGTGTTTTACCTCAAAAGTGGAGGTGTAAAAATTGGACTTTAGGTGTTCTTCCTCCAAAAATACCCCCTTCTGATTATTACAATAAATTACGAACATTTGGTATTCTCTGACGATATAAGGCTGTTTTATCCCAAAACGGATCTTAATTATTTACAGGCCCCACATCAGGTGTTGTTCCTTCAAAAGAGTGGTTGGATTATGAGGTTGGAAAACAGCTGATCCATGGTTTTTCATCCCCTACTGGTGTTTTGGGGGGAAAATTTCACCCCAAGGGTTGGAAATAGTCCACACTATACGTGTAACCAACAACAAATAACATCCTAGCGATTCAATGGATGGTCATAACCTAGCGGAGAAGTTCCAAAACTTTGAAGTCGTTTTCTGAAAATTTAAGATTTTTGACTTCAGGTTTTACCTTCACACGTCAGAATAGGAATAGCCTCTGCGATTAGAAGTCGTATAACGCATTGGTAGCTGCCAAAAAAATATCTGTTCGCTGCAGTGAAAAAACTAACTTAGTTGCTACTTCAAGTCTACATTAACTGCTGCAAATTTGACTCATACTACTTGTTATATAGCTATAATCCCAAACTGTTATCGTTGAAAAAATGCGCCTGACAGCTATAATCGTTTTTACAATTAAAAGTAGCACTAACGCTCATCCCTAGATTGAAAAACTTCAGTCTAAAAGAACTTGTAAAGTGTAGATCAGCCTTCTACCCTCAAGCCATCATCCATCACCAACCTACATGAGCAAAACTGGAATTTACAAAATATTTCAATGAGTTGGTTTTACACTGGTAATACACAGGTATATTAAGAATACCTATAGTAGGTATGTAGATATATTATAGTTCCTTCAATGGTATTGAACGTGAAAACGTTTTTTCTGATACGCGGGGGTGGGGGAGGGGCTGTAGAAATACTTTCCAAGATTGTTAAGGAAAGTTATCACGTTGTTATGTAGTTTCTACGTGGATACAAATTGAATTTGTCTGGAGACGAAATCCTCAAAAATGTTCTTCGACGAAAGAAGAGACTTCGTCATCATTTTATGACATTCACGACCAGATCGCTGGACAATCAAGTGAGATGAGCACACTTGTAACTTCTCCTTCTACAAAACTGAACAACGAGATGATCTGATATGGAGCACAGGAAGTCTCATACTGATTTGAAGCCCTATGTCTGCTATTGTTGTGATTATAAAACTGCTCAGCTGGAAGATATGGCAAGTCAAATCAAGGCTCACTCTGCTACGAAACCTCCCCATGTATGTAATATTTTTGTGATCACAGAGCCGAGTAGATAGGGGCTATGCAAAGGCACATTGAAACTCACGCTGAGGAAATACGGTGTGCTCGTGAAGGACATCCAGTACATCTAACGACTGATATGATGACTCATGTCACTGAGAAGCTGCATGCTTGTGATGTATGTGACTGCAAAGCAAGGACTGATCGTGAAGAGACACATGATAAGTGGCCATCCTGTTGTAAATCGTTATGCCTGCATTGTTTTTGGTTGCAGAGGTAACCGTTTAGAACACCGGAAAAGGTGTATGTTGGTACACACTGGGGAGAAGCTTCATGCGTGTGATAGTTGTGATTACCTAGCTGGGAGCTCAGAGCTTAGAATATAACACAACATGAAGAGGAAGCTCACTCGAAAATGCATAATATAACTCACACCAGCGAGAATTAAAAAAAAATATCCCTGTTACACAACAATATTGTGGATGTTTATGTTAATAATATTTAAACTACATTATAAATATGTTATATTCAACGCAATCATGTTTTAGTTCCCTGTTTACATTATTTACTTTATTTTTCATACATTATCACACAGTATGAATATAAATTATTTTTTACTATCAATAAATGAATGATTCATGGAAAATTACTGCAACCGTCTGTTAATATTATTTTGAACTAGCAAACCTCACCCCTCCCCCCACCCATTCAAAAAAATGCTTTACCTACCCAATTATTTTTTCATCGATCATGAGGTTGTACTTGGTCTGAATGCTGTGGCGGCCATCAGGTCAGTCAATTTGGAACTCTGGACTGCACAAATTAATCGATCAAACACAGTGAGACCTTACAAGGACAGCGAAAGTGGAATAATTTATTTTTCACCGTATTCATAAAATCCGTAACCACATTACATTGATACGTAACATAAACGATTAATCTCAAAACCACCCATCAGAATCCTTGTCTGAAAGTAAAAATCAGGATGATGTTAGTTGTTGGTCTAAATATACTTGAGGTTAGGTCAGTGAAATTGAAACTCTCGAAGACACAAATCAACCGATAGAACACAGACTTTACATGAAAAGCGAGAGTGGAATTAGCTGTTAGCCCGACAACACATTTATTCAGCAATGAACTGCTTGGGATAGCGGTTGGTTCCAACGACGCGCGCCTTCGCCCTTCCACAAGAGAAAACCGGTTCCAAATTATAAAGATTCCTCTTCTTCAGCTGCCGGTAATGAATAAATTCAATAGGTACCTTCTCTCCTTCCTCGGTATGAATGATGATGGTTACTTACTCGGTTTGTTGTTCACATACATGCTCACCCACATACTAACCTAATGATGATGATGAAATTACGCTCGCGTGTTATAGCTATGATAAAGCAGTATACAGTTGCAATGAATTTTCTTCGTTTTGGTTGTGATATAAACTCTTCGCAGTTGGTAAAAATAGTTTCACCTGTCTATGTATCCCAGTACTACACATTTATTATTTAAATTACTATACAACTCATTTACGCAATTAAAGTTACTCTTTATCTGAACATTGTGAACATTCCAAATAATCGAATTGGAAGATTTCACATTATATTCTCCTTGCATTAGGTAAGTCGTAGGTATCTAATAATAAATTAATTATTAAATATTACTTAACACAGTTAAATTTGTAATATTTGTACATGATGGAAATTTTGTTTCTTGATAGGAGAAAATGTTCAAGCCATGATATTTAAGCTATATCAATTCAAACTTGCAATTTCCAGTCTAAGTGTGGAATATTTTATGTGAAGTATTAACTTGAGTATTTCCCACGCCAGATAGAGAATTATCCAACACTAATGCAATTAAGTACCTACCTATAATTAACGATGAAGCGGTGATCAGAAATCGATTCAGCGTGTCAAAACCCATGGAACAGTATACCACCAAACACAAATTTATCAGATTGTAGGTCGCTTCCCATTAGTTATTAGTTCACCATACATAATTATACTAGGTAATTAATGGGCAATTATCATTATTTCTAACTTTTTTCTTCTCAAAAGTGAATGGTGTTAAACATTATTTCTGTGCAGAAAATTATCTTTATTTTTGAGTGATGTTTAAAACGCTGCAAA
>JAEMON010000010.1:15222435-15235204 GCA_030264115.1 Lygus lineolaris
TTCGTCGGTTAGGTCATCATCAGTAAGAAACAAGAACATGTTCTTGTTCTCATTAGAAAAGTGGCGGATTTTGCACCACTACCACCGATTAGCTGATAGCCACATAAAGCTGATTTCTTTAGGCTGAAAGCGAGCGGACGTTTTTCCGTGACGGATTGTAGAATTTTCAGATCTTTCCGAATCGTGATTTGTGAGTTCAATTTCCACTGTGATGATCGGTTGTTAGAAGCTAGATTTTTGATCCATCTGATCTGGGAGCTCTTTTTTCGACTCAGCTGATCATTTGTTAGCTCAATTTCCGATCCAGCTGATCAGATAGTTCCGGGGATGGTCTCTGCATCATCGCCGATCAGATGAATGAATCATAAAGCTTATTTTCCTTAGGACAAAAGCGAGCCGACATCGTTCGGTAACATCCATTCGTGTAGACAATCATTCTTATATATCTTTTCGAATCTTTGTTGATCTGGGAGCTCAATCGTCGATCGAGCTGATCTGGGTCTGGTAGCTCAATTTTCTACTCATTTAATCAAGTAGTTCCAGGGATGGGGGATAGTTTCTGCATCATCTATCACCCTAGTGAGTTCTAGAGCTGACTTGATGCTAAAATGAGCGATCGAAGCGATGAGTCTATGCTAGTGCAACGAATGCACATAAAAGGAACACGAAACGCCCAGAACAACCTGTTGGTAGCTCGTTTACGACAATAGGCCTCATCTCTCAAAGTGAAAATCATTGGGTGATGGGACCGCAATAAAATCAACCGCGGGGACCGTATTAGTCACTTGTTGTCCCCTGGCGTGCTTCCTCGCCGTTAAACAGTCTCCGAGCATCAAGTTTACGACTTGAACAGCAATTAACGCCCACTTAAACCCTCCCTTCCTCTCCTTTCGTGGTCCTTTACAACCTTCCTTCCCACTACAGGCGTTTCTCCACTAACTACCGACCACCAGGCGGCTGTTTACACTCAAATATATTTATGAGACGGTCGGGCTCCCCGACTCTTGATGTTTATGAGCCTTTTACTGACACTAATGGCGCCCTTTTTCATCGCGGTATCTCATTTCAGTCCCTCCGAACGTTTATGCATTCGTGTTGACGAAGGATAAATTAACAGTTGCTCTTCTTAGGCTGTGATATTTAGTTCTCAATTAGGTGCGACAATTGAATTAAAGAGCTCTTTGGTGTCAAAGTTATTTACCGTCAGACACTTAGTACACCAAGACGCTGCACGTAATTCTTGGACTCATGCTCAAAATTTAAAACTACGATTACAGAGGCGACCAAGCCGAGAAACCCGTCGAATCTGCAAGTTGGAGAACTTGTCAAACCGAGGCCGAGTCAGCAGTTGAGAAAATGTCAACGAGTCCATTGTCAAACCAATATCGAGTAAGTACATAGTTAATCCTTTTGTAACTAAGGTCGAATTGCAATACAGCTGGAACCATGTTAGATCTTGAATATATTCCAACTGGTAGGTAAGGTATATTCCCCTAACGGACGTAACAGATTTTCTCGCATTCAATGTTATGATTGATCATTGTCATTGATACCTACTTTAGTCCAGATACACCATAAACTCCCGCACCGTCAGGTAAAACCACAAATATTGACATCTTCTCAACGAAGATGAGCTCTAAATGCTGCATGAAACTACACGGTAAATCCTGGATTATGCATGAACCTTCAAAGTTTGCTAAAATTTACAAAATAATATTGTACATATGGTTATTTTATTGGAATCCCATAAGAAAACTATTCGTACGATTCTGAGGAACTGTTCGGTGTAGTGTTAGCCGCTAGACGGTCCCCTAAGAATTTCATCACGATCTAATCCAAACATATGTAAAAAAGTCAACATAATGGGGGACAAATTCTCGTGTTGGTGTTTGCCAGTTTAGAAAGAATATCCACATATAATATTATGAACGTGAAGATGTCACCTAAATCCATTAGAGAGGCTAGAAACATAGTCTTGAGAGACTAGTTTCCTGGTCTATGTATTAACTATATTAAACGTGAATTCGTTACAATAAATAAGGAAGCTGTTGATGCCTTCCAAATGAAGGACTTTTTTTTAAATCGTATCCCAATAATTCCCTTCCGATCAATGAAAATGCACAATTGCGTAAGTAGTTAACTACAAACAATATTCAAGGTTCTTTCCGACTCCTACAACTGGGGGGTGCTGGCCCATTTGAATCCACGCGGTTATCTTTCACTCCCTGAGGGTGAACTACCCCCTGGTTAACCGTTCACGGAACAACCGCTAGATGCCATTAGGTGTAATGGGTCGTAAATCGTTGCTTCGTGCGTCCAACTACAGATCGCATTGTGGTAGTCCCCTCCCGCATATCAGTGGTCCCGTCGTAATAGAGCTGGCTCCACGACATGAGTGATACCATCACTAGATGTTTTTGTAAATGAAATTGGCTGAATATTCATCACTCTCATGTCATAAACACAGTTTTAATCTTCAGATATATTTGTGGGAGTGGAGGGAATTTAACATCTGGTAAGAATTAAAAAATAAACTAAAAACCTAAAAATATAGTTATGGTTTACCTATATCTTTAATATTTATTGTCAGAGACGCTTTTGCTTTCGGTTTCAATTCGTTGTTACTTCTCACGATATGTCGGTTTATTCCTGTTGTTCATGGAAGAAGTCTAATGTTATCTTGTAGATGTTGTAATAATAATAATAAGTGTATCAACCAGTTATTTGGGAGGTTTTGACGTTTTTATGTACCTAATAGACTTTTTTGTTATCTTCATGTGGAACGGCCATAAAGTCAGACCAGATTTTGTCATAGATTTAAAATGTTTATTGACTCAAATACCAACACAACGGCATGTAGGAATAAGTATATTATTACTGTTAGAGTTAAGGAGAAGCCCTTTTTCATTTGGGAAAATACCTATGTACCTACGTCGATGAATATAGTTTTCATTGAACTTGATTTTGAGAAATACGTATCTAGGTACCTGCCTATATTAGGATGAAAATTCTTGCATATTCATTCATTTTAAAACTGTATTGTTTAAATACAAAGATGTAGAATAGTGGGTGTTCTGGAATATTGTAATGAGAAGTAATCCAAAGCGGAAGAATAAATGTTAACCAAATCAAGCTGAGTTGGGCTCAAGGGATCCGTGGCGTTTGATATTGTTGAAGGAGCTTTCGTGGTAAAGGCTTAAAACATATTGTGTCTCCTACAAAGGTTATGGTAATGAATATTCATCAATGTTAGTTTCTGAAAGGGGTTCGGCTACATGAATCTCCGTGGGATCACAGCCCCCTCGGCGGGGCCTCTGAATTTATGCATGAAATAAGGGTTGGTATCCTGAGGGATAATGAACAAATCGAAACATAGAAACCTTCAAGATGGAAGCGTGGAGACTGGCTTGGAGGTATTTTGAGGCTACAGGGCATTAGTTGAGGCTGGCTAACAAAGTTGGTAGTCAGGATTACAAGGTGGTCAAATTAGAAAGGCAAGAGCTAATGAAAGTTTGTTCCAAAAATTGGGTGGGTATAGTTTTCCGTACAATTTAAGGTCACTCAATAGTTCTCGATTGAATTTTGGAATACAAATTGCTCTTGATAGAAAGTTATTGAGAAATAACTAGGCCTTTCTGTTTTATGCCTTGTAATGGTATGGTTTCTGTGTCTACCAGAAGACCTGCCTATTTATTCTCTGTCCCCTAACTAACGATGTGGAGCGAAATGGACTTGAACAAAAGTGAAATTTAAATAGCATCACGTTCAAGCGGCTTGACGTATTCTTCGAAGAGCTTCCAAAATCCTATGAATCGGTCTCATTATTTTCTCCCATGATGATGATGATGAACTGATTTTGATAATGTATGTATAAATATGTGATAATATTATCATGATTTTAATGAAATGAAAATGTTTGGATGCTACGTGTAAAGTGGTTCGCACTCTGGAGTTAGTTGACTGAAATGCGTAGTGTGTCAATTCATAAAATGTACCTCTTCCTAGTCAGATAGTTTAATATAAATTAATCATCTGATTCTTAGTACATGTATACTTACTGGAAAATTGAAATTTAAGTTTGCAAATGGTGAAATAGGTTTGGTCAAATTTTGAGGAAATAAATTTTTGTTAGCGATTTCATTTGTCTATATGGCTCAATTATTCAAATGGATGGGGCGAGGCGAGGATGCTCTAATAGTCTTTCCAGGTTTGTTTTCCGTTAGGTTTTGAAAGTGGAGCAAAGTCATCAAACCTTCGGGTTACTTTGCTTCAATTTACAAACGAAAAATTGCAACTTTCAAACGATGTATCGACATCTGCAATCTCAGATTCTCTTCACAAGAAGTTCCGCTTGGAGTAAATTAAAAATTGGAATTTTTTAAAGTGAGTTGGGTTACCTACACGGAAAAACATTGCATGGTGATTTTTGAAAAACTTGGAAAAGCGGAGCAAAGTTTGACGGTACAGTGTACCTACCTAAGTTCAACTAAACTAGGTTTCAGGTTTTGATTTTCATTATTCCCTAAGCATTTTAATCAGTTGAAGTTTTATTGGAATATTATAGAGGTGAACTATATAAATTTGATATCCTACGTAAAAATGTATAATTAAAAATACTACTAGTTGTTTTTCTAATAACATGAATTTCGATTTTCAGGTAGGATGCTGTGATTACCCCGAGTTGCTCAAAATTATGCCCGACGGAGGTAGGTAAATATTTATACGTATTAGGCAAAAAAGTACACCTACCTAAAATATTATAATTTAGCTGCCACGAATTTGTTCTCATATCGATCCATGGTCCAATTTGATACTTTCCCGCGAAGCGAAGAAAAATATGAGGTGGGGAAAAATATACGCAGACAAATTTGAGCATGGGAAAAATTGGAATTAGTACCTACTCACTATGCGGTTTTTCACAATTTATTATGTTACAATGTTATTGGATACGATTATTAATTTGATATGACGCTTTTTTTGTAAAAACCTACAATAATTACAACTGATTTTGAACCACTTTGACCCTTTTCCACAATTTGACACCTCAGAATGCATACAAATTGTTGGTATTTTAATAACCCTTCTTTCTTTAGTTATTATTGAAATTTTGGCGCTGTTTTCGGGCCGTTAGTAATGTCGGGAATAATCTGGAGCGGGACGAAATTGAATATTCTATTTAACAGCAAACTTTAATTATATTTATAACGGAAAACATTTCAAAATTCTTTAAAATTCCGTAGGTACTACGGATATCGTTTGACGAAAAGCGTACCTACTTGAGCTTCTGGATCCATGGCCATAGATCAATTTGAAGTAGGGAGTATTGCCAACATTGGTCTTTGGGATACCCAAATGTAGGTTGGTGGCAACATTATGGTAAATTTACGTTGTTTTACCGTAATGCGATATTCACTTGATGGGTATCACTACTCTTAGGGGTTGGAGACCCTCCTGCAGCATCAAATCGCTCACAATTTTGAATGCACATGGTAGATTATTAGGAATCCTAACGGGTACTCACCGTGATGTGGAGACTGCGGATGTGACACTGATGACTCAATCCTCATCGAGGCCCCACCGCGGGCCAAGAGGGAGCATACGCTCTCGGATAGTAGAAGCGGGGAGCATATGACCCTACCAGAACCCTCGGAGCCCCTCTGAAAAACGCTACAAAGTGCTATTTGACAGATTTATGCCTCCTCGCTGCGCCATGCGGAGAAAGTCCATACCGGGAGCTGGAAACCGGACAATGACCAGGTTGACGTTTTTTGTTCACGAGGGTGAACCTATAAGGCACTCTCCTTTTTTTTTTGCTTTCCCTTGGAAACTAACGTAATTTTCGGCGGACTGTGTCTCCGACAGAGAATTGCTCAACGAAAATGGCGTAATACGTTCTGGTGAATTGTCTAGTCCTTCACTCCTCACCTACCTATTATAACACTGACCTACCTAGCCTAGTTTCCAGTATTCTTCACAGACCCGTCCTATTTCTTTTCATGACATCTGTATCCAGTCGGTAACTCCCGCCAGGTCGGTATCTAATAAGAATGTCAGTGTGAAATGTTTCCGGTTTATTACATTTCACTTCCCTATGAATTACTCTCTACTCGTGTTCAAGTGAAAGTGAACATCATTTTTGACCAATGATGCTAAGGGGCGGTTTATCAGTTCTCTAGTTAAAACTCCAAATAGCTCGTCACTAATTAACGATAATCAGAGATTTTGACCAGTCAAAGTTTGGAATACGTTGATCATTCACTGCATGGATACTCAATAGCAGCTAGTCAGAGTTTTAGCTTGGGGAAAACAATGCTACCAGTACCATTTCGTGAAAATCCTGCAAAAAATTCTTTCTGGGCATGCGCGTAGGTAACTGATTATACAATTCAAGTCAAGTGTCCAGAATCTATGAGGAAACGAGTGGCAACGCTTTACGCTGATGCATGAATTTGTCTTTTTGCACTGAGTAGGTGGTCGAAACGCCACGCCCATTTCACAATTCACAATGTATACGCGTAAAGTATAGACATTGTTTGTTAGAAGAAAAACACGGGTTTATCCAAAGAAAAATGAAGTTTTAAGAAACAAAGAAACCATGTCACTCCTGGTTACCACATTCGATACTAGTAAACAAACAATCTACACAAATAATACAGACTGTTCGAAGGAAAATACTCATGTCAAACCCTCGTAACTAGGGAAATTTGACGCAGTCGGGTTTTAACCTACAAAAATCGTTACCCACTCGTTGGAAAGCTCTCGATTTATGCGGAACTTTTTATGCTGACTGCTCGGGCACAAAATGAATGAAACCATGTCAAACATGCTAGCGCTTTTGAGGGGACACAATTTTGGATTGACCCCAGCGAAAAGACATATTCATGTCAAAAGGTGCACTGCGAGTTGGACTAGGTTTCCATGGTGATATGTATTATCTTCACCAACACGTTATCTCCTGCCTCTGTCAAATGCGACGAAATCATGTTTAAGGTCTAACCTCTTCTCTGTGATGAAAATGAACAAGAAACGGGATACCCATGGAAAAATTATGCAAACGCAGATATCTGTATTTATAGGCAAATTATTCCTTCACTAGGCAGACTGGAACGTAAAACGGAAAAACTGGAAGGTAGGTTGTTCCGAATTTTGATTTGGATTAAAAAGAAACCGTTGCCTGGGGGTTAATCTAAAACGTTGTCCGACACGGCCAGACGTCACGATGATTTTATATCTAATAATGGTTTTTATATTTTCAAATAGGTTTTGAAAATATAAAAAAAATGTTTTTTTTTCCAAATAGGAAGGTAGGTGCAACTATCCGTATTTAGATAAAAGTCTAAGATGAATACCTACCTATAGGTAATATAATTCGCTAAGTACCTACTTGCATTACTTTTGGAGTAGGTAATGAATTATCTCATTCTCTTACGTTCATGATCGTTTGTAGGTACATACCTACTTAATAATACATACATAATTATCCAATAACTTTACTGGCCTGACACTGTTGGAATCCGTAGGCAAAATTATTCATAGATAGAATTTGTTTGAAACGATTTATTACGGATATTATTAACTATTCCCTTATTGAAAGGTCATTTCGGGAGAACTCCAGGCCCAACCCTTTGTGATTTGTACCTTCCAGTAAACGCGTAGGTAGGTACCTACCTGCATTTTATCGTCTGAAAAATCAGAATCCCTATCTCCAATAATTACATAAATCAGAATATATTTCACAATAATGTACCTGTTATTTGAATGAAAGATTCGAAAAATTGGCACAGAGATGGGAATGGAAATAGTACAGAATACGAAAATGCAATATGGCTGCCAGCAAATCAGAGTTTGACTAGATAGTTAAATTTTAAGTAGAGCCTCAAATCTCCAGTCAAAGATAATCACTGATTAGAGATATCCAGATGCTAAAGTGTATTGACAAACAGGTATGTGCGAGATAATCAGAGATTTGACTTAGTCAGACTTTAATCGGGCTTGCCCTAAATTTTGTATCGAAATATTCCATTGATTCATGTTATAGTGAACAAGAGGAAACATTGTGCCAGAATCACTTGGGCGACTTTTTTTATTGCTGCGTTAAGTAATTGACGTTTATTTGTAAGCTTGTAAATTCATGTACACGCTAGTACCCTTCCAATGCGACAACATCCATCGTGATTTTTTTTCTTTTTTTCCAAGCAATGAAGCACCATACCAGTAATTTGGCAATATAAGGTTTGGATGCGTAGAGACTTTCAATCGACACGTCCCCCTTCACTACAAATTTCAAGGGGGAGTTTGAAAGGGCTAGAAGACGAATGAGATGAATTCAATCGACAAAACGGATTCGCCGTTTCCAATCTTCTTTTCTGTTAGATTTTTAATTTTGAAGTCCTTCTCTGTTTTTCACGAAAGAATGATGCGAGTGGGAAGAGCTTGGATACGCATTCATCAAGTCTCCTCGGGATTCCTCATTCTATTATCCACCTCACTTATGTTACAACTTTTATACTTTACAATGGAGAACATTAGTTTACTCGTCAGGGGATTATGCGTAGCATCAATAACAACAATTGCTGCAATTTCTGCAATATTTCCTAAAATATACAATAATACTAACTACGTAGCATAACACCGTTCCTCGTGTTCACGACTGAAAAAACGGAAAACTTTGGAAAAATAAATTAGGCTATTGTGATGGTTAGCTGGCGTTAGGTTACATAGTCAACCCAGAATTCTCAGGTATTCAACTTTTCTCGACACAAAAACAATTTTATCACCCTAGTTACCACCCTAAACCCCCCCAGCATTTATTAGGGTGGCTTAGCTAGTTAAATCGGTACATGTAGAATCGTTCAGAACATATAGCCAGAAAAAACCCATTTTGGACGGATTTTGTTCTCTTTGATTTTTCGATTTTACGTCCCTTGAAACGTACAACTTCAAATTTTTGGGGGGTGAAGAAATAGTGAACTAAAATTTAAAAAAAATATCCGTATACAAACCGAATAGGGAGACTTTCCTCGTATTTTGTAGTCGATAAAAATGTGCAGGTATCCATTCAAAACAGTCCTAATTCTTCGGAAATTCGTATATTGATTACAAAAGGTTTGTTTTGGTTTTCTTCGAGAATCCACTAAAATATGGTTGGTTTCACTATTTGCGTTGTGGTTTTTATCACAATTTGAAAATTTCCTTATTTCACTATAACCACCTTATTTGACCAAATATTCCATAAAATGGTTCTCATCAACCATGAGGGCCCAATGAAACCTTCTTAAGAAGGAGAAAAGTATCGGTTACGAAGGCGGGACTGAGGACGGTGTTTGGCAGACAGGATTTAAGGCGGGCGGAGCTCCCGTGAAAAGGAGGTGAGTTATGGCGCTTCCCGCGGACATGTCGAGTGGAAAGAAGAACAAGAAGAAAGGAGGCGAGGAAGAAGGACGAAGAAGAATAAGGAGGGAAAGAGTAAGCTAAGAAGGAATCTGAAATAGATGTAGACCCCGCGAGGTGTCTTTTCCCTTCAAGTTGAACCACATTTTCTTCTCCTCCATACCTTAACAAACAACTTTCATCTCGGGGAAAATATATTCACTCGCTGTTGTTTGTGCGTGAAGGGATCGCTGCTACATTTACGTGTGAAATTGCGGTTAGGAGTGAATCAGAAAATGTAATGCATGTACTTAAAAGGATTGAGCGCAGAAACCCCTGGAGTTCGAACCATTTCACGTTCGCCAATTTCGATAAAAGTGAATTATTTATTATATATTATCCTTATGTTATATATAATAACTGTATATATTGAATCTTACTGGAAAATGTCGTTTTTAAAATGTCTAATCCAAATCCGAAGACATAAGTGGCGTTGTTTGGTGGTGGGGTGGTCATTTCGGTTCGGGGTAACGTGGAGCAGTGTACATTAAGTGTACCGGTACAACAATGCTGACAACAGCTGAATAGCTGAATAGCTGACAACAGCCATTCAAACCACCCACAATGCCGTACTAGGGTTCAAATAAAAAAAAAGGTTCCATCCATGTAGGATGAGTTGATGAGGGAATTATCAAAGAATAATTTTAACCAATTTGGTGGGTGGTTCTAATATGAAATTTCACGCTGATGCCGAATATACCGTACGTTCCTATGTTTAAGATGGTGATTTACACCAAAAAACCTCGGAAAACACGGTTTTTAGCGATTTTTGACTCAAATTTTCAAAATTTGACGCCTTGGAGTACTCCTCAAAGTCTTGCCAACGAACTCATCCTTTCTTTTGATATTATTGATATTCCAACATTTTTTTTTCTTATTAATTTTGACTCAAGAGAATAGACTCCAGATATCGTCTGGAGTGACGCATAATTCCCAGGAATCGTTTAAGCATGGTCTAGAACGGTTTTCCATGAAGAAAATTTTCAAAAATTTGCATTAGGTACTCAAATTTTGAAGCAATTGCAATAGCTTCATTTTCTTCGAAAATTCGCTAATAAGAATTTTAATATGATATGTATGCTATGTTCAATATAATTTTTTTCAATATGATGTCAATAATTGGTGCCTTTACCCTAGTAAGTATCAGATCTTATTCTTTTATATTCCTTTTACGGGAATTTCGTTTTTATATTCCAGATTTCTCGAATTTTTGACCGAAATTACGTAAAATAGGAATTACCCCAGCTACTAACTCTATTTTCTAACTCCGGCTTCGGCTATTTTCACTGCTATGTTCACCAACAAGCTTACAATCAATTAACAAATTCGTGGGTCATGACTTTCCATAAGTCAAGACCCGAATAAAGTACAACTTCTCTAATTAAGGGTGTCCCGGACAGGGTGTGAACCGTCATCGAAAATTCGCAAATCTCGGGAAATATAGAGTTCATATTAACTCTCACTACAAATCTTATTACTACTTCATGCCAATATGTTAAACAATAGGTAACCGCCCCTTCCTCCCCACCAATTACCATTTTACCGTTAAAACATTTTTCCAACTTTTCTCAGCCAACGATCGATCAATTTCAAATCTGTTTTCGGCATTCGTTCTATTTTTTAATTCTGCAGGGCAACGCACTATCAAAATTTCAAATTCTAAATTTTAAATTGATAACAAAATGTGAAATTTTTGAAATTTTAAATTGATAACAAAATGTGAAATTTTTGAAATTTTAAATTTCGATACCTAGTGTGTTGCCCTGCAGAATAAAAAATAGAACGAATGCCGAAAACGGATTTGAAATTGATCGGTCATTGACTGAGAAAAGTTGGAAAATGTTTCACACCACTGGCGGAACACCTTTAATGAGAGGAGTTGTACTTTATTCGGGTCTTGACTTCTGGAAAGTCTTGACTTACGAATTTGTTAATTGATTATAAGCTCGTTACTGAAAATAGTAGTGAAAATAGCCGAAGAAGGATTTAGAAAATAGAGTTAGCAGCTTGCTGAGGAAGAGGATGTGAATAAATTGCTGTCAATTAGGGGAATCCCTGAGACTGTTTTTTCCTTCGTTGAAAATCTTTTCTGGGATGTCAAAGTTTTTGCCCTCAGGTGTCGCGAAGAGGTTATGACACGTAATTATCCCAAAAGTAAACTCCTTCTGAGACGAGCCGGGGAGGTGGCGAGGGGGAGGTTTAAGCGGTAGGTCTTAGTGGGGGTGAAGGTAGGGGGAGGGTTTTGTTGGATGGGGGATAATTGGATTAAAGGGAAAGGTTGTGCGGAACTTTTCTTAGGAAAAGAGGGTGGAAACGGGCGGGGCGGGGTGGAGGGTTTGGATGGAAAAGCCCGCTGAAGAGGGGTGGTACGGAGGAGGGGCGGAAGAGTGATCCGGATTCAACTTCCCTCCGAACCTCCTCCTCCGCCACCGTCCTCGACTCCGCATCACTTCCCGCCCCTCCCACCCCGCTTTTCCACCCTCAAGGAAGTCTCATCTCCGCCTGCCTGTCTATCCTTCCACTCTCCTTCGACCTCTCTCATACTCACTCTCTCTCTCTTCCGCCTCTCCGCCGTCACTCCGTCTCTCTCTCTCCTTCCACGCCACGTTATTTTATCCGACATGCAACCCCTAAATCAATACGTCCCTCCCTCTCTCGTCCTCTCTCGTCTTTCCTTTACACAATAATTCACATAAAGGAGAGATCCAAAACTATGCCGTTATAACTTCCCTGTGATCCGCGCTGTTTTCACCATACTGTAACCCTTGATTGGCATGTTGTAGTTAATTTATAACCCTAATCTAGTACCACTAAAATAGACAAACTGGGACAAACACCTGTACCTAGATAACGATCAATAAAATTGTAGATTCATTCAGTCTTGCAGGGTTGCTACGGGTATGGAAAACCTTGAAAACCTGGAAAAGTCAGGGAAAACTAAAGTCGTCGGGGAAAACCTGGAAAAGTCAGGGAATAATGAAAATGTTCTGCAATTTTACGCAAAATACTGGCTACAATTATTAATTAGTTCTTGGTAAGACTAATGATTCGAATACAACTTTGAGAAATGCGTTTCAACATTTTCCGTTCTTTTCATTTACGCTACAGAATCGATCATCTGCATTTCTGTAAGTTACAAGTCTGTTTCAGGCATTCATCAATACATAATCAAATTGCTCCCTCACTATCAAAGGACCCTCTTAAGCTATATGATGTATTCGAGCAAGAAATGAAACAAATTTTGTCCTCCAAAATCAGAATTTCCACTTGCTTTTCACGTTTCAGAGCGTTCTGAACCATTTTGGTTCCGTGTCGGTCTGTCTGTAGTCAATTCCTTGTC
>JAEMON010000010.1:15250317-15266225 GCA_030264115.1 Lygus lineolaris
CTGTTGAGTGGTGCGTAGTTCTTTTCGCCGTAGGTTAGGTTTGCTCAGTGAAGCTATACATCAGGAGTGTTTGGTAACATCTTCTTTCCTCTACGTCTGTCTCGTTACGAACATTCCCTTAATTGCCTTCACCCTCCTTTATTAGATTTATGATCCTTCTAACAATTTGCGTCTGTAGGGAGCGGCGCGTCGAGTCACTCCAGGATCCCACACTTACGTATCCAGACCTGAAACATGAGTGTGGTTCAGTTTTCATAATAATTGGCTTCCCTTTGTGTTACTCTAGGATTAATCACAGTTCGATAATTGTGGGTTCAATAGTTGGAACTGTAAATATATTTTTCTGGGTTCCCGGAGGGAATAATATAGAAACAGAATATATTAGAACCAAGAGTGGAACTGGAAATGAGAGAGTTAATTATTTGTTTGCATTGCTATAGTGGTAAAGAATAGACAATATAGACTAGAGGTTATTAGGAATTTCGGTGTTTTTTCCGTCGAATTCTTGTGTATCCAGGTGTAGTTCCGCTGACGAGAGGATAGCCGTAGCCCTTAGCGTACTTCCTCAAATCTCCGCACGAGCGCTGCTAATCTGTTTATCAACCATGGAAGTAGGATCCTTACTTCCATCAAAGAACTATTCCTACTCCCATGTAATCAACACACTTTTGTTGTAATTATTTGCCACGTTAATTTTTGATGTGAGTGATTTGTGTTGAGTTTCTAACAGCCCGGACGGCTCGTTTCTAATATAATATAATATAACATATTATGATGACTAAACCATGAAATCCAAATAAATACCTACCTATCTGCAACCTAAATAGTACCTATTGTTTTAAAATTTCCAAACGAGGGGGAACTAGTTAGATACCAAGGACTTCATAATGATTATAAACTAGGGTGGCTTTTTTTGTCTCAACCCTCTCAACAAGAAGGATTACTGGCTCAAGTACGTGGAAGGCTTCTGACATGCTGAAAAAATGAAAAATAGAGTAAACCAGCATAGATATTATATTTATATAACTTGAACCCATAACAGTGTTGCTAATAACTAATGCACACGGGAATCACTCACGCGAATCGTCATCCACCATCAACGTCACTACTCAAAGTGGCAGGCATTTCATGATTCATAAATGCTAGAAAAAAATCATCACTTGATAGCGCTGAAGAAATACTTATAGAAAAGCCCACAAACCAGAATAGCGACAACACTTCCTCCGAATTCTCATGGTGATTCTCGGTCTTGAGCCATATGACGTCGTCCTCTCGTCATGGGGGTTCACATTACTCAACTTCTGCCCAATCAGCTCCTCCCTGGAGCCCTTGAGTCATCTCTGGTTCTCCCTCCGTAGCCTCGTCCCCCTTCCCTTTGAAAACAACATTTACATCCGAGGGGAGACTGAAAGGCCGACCATTATTGAGCTCTTTCTACCCCTCGTTCACTGTGTTTTACCTCGGTTTTCAATTATCCGACGACGCTGGGGGATCTCAAACGATTCCTTCGGTTTCTGGCTAGACCATTTAGTTTATACCAGTACCTACCTTCGAGATAGACTCAGGGCCAGGCCTTTCTGTGTTACGACAATCAATGTGAACTATCATCAGGGTGCACTTGATGTCACCTCCCCGTCGTCTGGACCAGAAGTGTTAAGTCATTCTATATCCCATTCTACGTATGTTTATACTCCGGGTTGGGCATTTTGTGTAACAGATCTGTAGGCCAGAGAATTCAGTGTTACGACGGTCTATGAAAATTAAACTCAGGGGTAGTTACAACTCTAGGTACAGAATATTCTGTTTTATACTCGTTCTCAGCAATGGACATTCGGTATAGAAATTCTCTAGCTATACCAACTCTGGGGCAGGGCGTTCGATGACACAACAATCTATGGACACCAGCTAGACTTAGCAGTGGACTCGATTAACTTATTTATGTTATCTGTTGCTAAACTCTGGGACAAGGCGTGTTAGGGCTATCTAAATTTCACATACATAGCTCCTATGTAGACTAAGAAATTCAGGGTTAGCATTCGGAATCAGTGTTACAACTCCGAGATAGTCACTAAGTAGCCATGGCATTCAATGTTACGACTTTCCAACTTGATTCTATTTATTTCGTTTTTATCATTCCATTGCCAATTCATCAATAGGTTTCTTCTTTACTTAATGAAAAATAAAAGGGTGCGGTCCATAGCTTCCTAGTTTTTGATGATTCGTTTAAGAGATTCGACGAAAGTCAGAGGGAGGCCACCCCCAACTACCTTTCAAGTTTGAGATGAATCGAGCCTTTATATTGCGACAAATTTATATTTGGACGATTTTAAGTTCGCCCATGCGTTTCGAGGTTGATCCGACATCGCTGGAATTTATAGGGGACTATCTTGGGCCCAAACCGCACAACCCCCAAAAATGCCATCGAAATTGGATTGGAAGTTTGGAATTAGTACGTGTGCCAAGGATTCGCGGATACATACAGCCACGGAACAGAATAGGTTCAGGAAGGTCTAAAACTTCTCCTCATAATTCGAGCGGAAATTTAGATATTGTTAAGGAAAATGTTTCACATCACGGAAGTGAAATTGAAGCTTCCGGTACCTTTGGTAGACTGGAAAGCAAAGTATTGTCCAATAGAACAAAAAATTGAATTATTGATGAGTATGATGACGATGACGGTTCTGGTACAAATTTACCATACTTGGCCGCATGTACCTCCCCAGGTGGACAGGTGCAGGAGTTCCTGTGTCTCTGACCTCTCAGCCAAGAAACCGTGTCTCATTAGATCAAACTGAAACGTAGCCAAGGCTCGTGGATATTTTCAGATGACCTGAGATGAACATGACTTTGACCTTGCGATCTCTTTTGTGCTACAACTAAGTCTCCTAATCGTACCTACACTAATTTTGGTGATTGAAGGGAGGAAACCCCTCGAATTCATATTAAACCTAAATATATGTTAAGCTATTTATTCTATAGTTGGTTATTTTAATCTCTGGATATTTTCATTAGTAAATCATGAAACATGTTAATTACTGACACGTCTAGTTGTGGACTGTGAGTTGTACTCACTACTGAAACGTTCGACCCCACAAGACGGACCGCATCATCTTACCAGTAATAGCAGGTTGGGGATTGTAATGACAGGGAAGAGTCCTCAGCCAGATGATAATCAACAGCCTATTTGGAGGTGAGTTCAGGCAGCGTGAACGACCGTAGTTCTGCTTCTCCATAATCTCCACATTCAGTTGGTAGGTTGCGAAGTCTGATGTTCAACACTGGTCTTGTTAGAACGGATCTACTGTATCTCCTTTCAAAATAACAATCATACCAAAGTGAGAATGGGACCAAAATTGTCTGAAGAATATATAATTTATCCTCAGGGCCCATGGATAATTAAATACAAATATTTTCAATTGATGAATCTTGATAAATTTTGGCCTGATGGTTCATTTTCTGACATTAGTGCAGTTTGGTATTATTATCAATATGTCACAATTATTGATATATTAAAAAATATAGGCCAAAAATCATCTGTTGATGTCACTTAATATTAATCAATGGAGAGTTTTGCTGATAAAGCTTCGGAAATGCATCTAAGCCCGCTTCGTATCCTATAACATGCATCAAAGCGCGTTCTGGTCCTTTTCCTGTACGGACTCCATGGATGCCAGGATAGCTCAGATCGTAGACCTTTCGATTTTGGTGAATAAATCCGGGGTTCAAATCCTAGGAGTGCGGATTTATAGACGGTCCTTGAGATGGTCTTCAAGGATCCCTTTAAGCCGATTCCGTATTCCAAATTTCAACGAGAAAATCTCAAGGTCTCCTTGAAATTCAAGGTCCTTCCGTAAATCCCGCTCTTAGGGTTTGAGCTTCGGACACTCAAACCCGTTAGTTATCAGTGCGCTATCAAACTCTAATTATTAGGGAACTAGGACCTCAGCACTGAGATGCTCCGAAGGATAGTATGATCGTATGAAGCATAGATACAGCACATGCTCCAATATTTTGAAGTGCCTCCTCCATAAAAAAAAAAAAATATAATAATGATAATAATATCGATCCAGATCTCTTTTTTCCAGTCGCTATACGACTTTGGAGCGGCATCGCTGAATTTGGATGGATAGATTGGCCATGTTTACTCTTCAAAATCTGGATATAATTATATAATACGATCATACTTAGATGAAGTTCTTTATTGCCCAAAGTCAGTGTTTAGCTGTCTGGCATTCATCTTTACACCAGTTCTGCTGGGTTGTTTTCCGAATAGAACCTCAAGACGTCATAAATATGAAAACTTCACTACGTTCGGTAGGAATACGATTTTGGAGCGACATCGTGCTCGTACTTCATTTGGACGAATGGGGCAAAAGTTCATGCCTGTTTAGACTCTTAATATTTTTTTATTCGTCCTCTTTTACGAAGTTCTATGCCTATTGTCACCGCAGAGCTTTCACTGACATGCAGTTTTCTATACATTAGGTATAAAGAGTATGGATCCGAGCTCATGAATGACGTCATATCAACCGCAGTTTATTTCCTAGTACCTAGTCCTGTTCCGGGATGAAATCCGCAATTCGGGCCAACGGAGTTACTGCTCTAGACCTGAACTCTATCTTGGCATTCATCCTCCCTACATAAGAGTTTCAGACCTAAATTCACCGCACGGCACTATGCTATGGTTCTAAGCCATATTCTGTACGATAGAAATAAGATTCGATCCAATGATCACGTATCAACCGCATTTCATTTCCTCCACACGTAGTTCGAATCTAAATAAGTGACTTCGCACCATTCGGGCCAATGGAGTGCCTGTTTAGTGTGTACAACCTAGGGCCTTTAATATCCTACCATTCGGTCTCCCTAGACGGACTTCTATGCCTAAAGCCACCACACGGCCCTCTGACATGCTTCTAAGCCCGTTTTGCTGGGTATTTTTCTGCAGGAGAGGAGGTCCCTGCCGGGCACAAGCTCCCCAGCTCACTCTGGCAGGTTCCAATTACACGGTCGGAAGGGCGCTTGACGCTCGGAGCGGGACTTCGGATAATAACTTGGGAGGCGGGTCGACGCTGCTTTGGGCCTTAACCCTCTATACCAAACCTGACACAGCGTGACCTCTCCGGGCTTTCTCAAGAGCTGCGGGATAGCTGAATTTTTTTATTTTTTCATTTTATTCCGTACGGCCAACCTGAAAGTACTACATGGAACCTTCGTGGTTATTTTTCCGTTGTTTCGCTATATCTTCCAAAGAGAAAGCTTCCCCGCAATTAAGTTGCCATGAACAGGTAGTAAGGTTGAGCATCCTTCGAAAACCATCGATGGTGAAAAATGCAATAATACTCGCAAATTGCTGTTGTCCTCCTCGAAGTTGGGTTTCACGTCGTTTTTAGTAAATATTCATAACTAATAATCCTTTCCGCAACCACATTGTGATTTTTGCCAACCATGAATGAAGAGAAAAATGCACTGCCAAGCAAATGGCACATAAGCTTCCTCGTAGCCCTCACAGTATGTCACCATTTAATTTTCAGAAAACTACAAATGCCATAGGCTAGTTCGCCATGCTCATGACGATAGAATGCTGGGCGAACACAAATTAAAAAATCGTTTTTTTTCTGGCAATACAAAGCACGAGGGAAAACAATATTTAAACCCGTCATTTACCCTCAAGCAACGGCTAAAATTTGCGGCTTTTCTGTACTTTTTAAGTTTAAGGCCTGATTGAAAATGTAACTAACTCGTACATACAAAAACAGCTTTTACAAACGTCATACAAGTCCTAGAACATCAAGTTGTGAGGGTGGGTTTCACATATTCATCCTGCCCGAATGAAAAACATCTGCCAAGTTGGGTGGGCAGTATAGCTTCATCACTTTTGAAACTTGGACGTACAGAATCGGATAGTCAACATTTCAGTTAAATTGGTAGAATAGTTCCGGAGTTATCACTATGACAACATATTTAAAGTTTGTGTTTGCGTAGTAGCTATTAACTGATCCAACCGTGATGAGATTCATAGGTCTTGAGTCAGCCCCCAACTACCCTCCGAGTTTGAGCGAAATCGGTCCATTAGGTACTAAGGAACCGTAGTTTCAGGAAATTCACGTTCGCGCATGCGTACACGCTACTAGTGGTCCGATGGCAATGAAATTCATAGGGGAACCTCTAGGGTCTAACTCGCTCAATCCCTGAAAATGTCACCGAAATTGGTCGAGTAGTTTCGTAGCTACGCCAATGACAACAAAGTACAAGTTTGCACTTGCGCAGTAGCTATTACTGATCCAATCGGTAGGAAAATTAGTAATTAGTAATTGTAATTACTTTTTGCCCAACTCTGGTGTTTGGTAGGTATTGAATAAAACCATTGATACGTACCAATGTAGGCTAACACCTCCTCCTATGAACTACACAAGATCTAATTACAAAACTGAAATTTTATCATGGATAGTCAGGAGAGGAATGGGAGGTATTGATAGCTTAATCGGCAGCATATACCTGTGATAAATAAAAATGTTGGCTGGTGTATGCTGTTGATCATGTAACTTCATGTAACTTTGTGATCATGTAACTCAAGCTTTTATTGAACGGTTGATTTTTGAACTTTTATCGATGATTGATAGAATACTATGCAATTGGCAACTGATTGCCTAACAACACGGGCATAGCCTATCGTTAGGCAGAATCAATTAAATGTTTAGCGCTCAAGTACCATTGTATTATTTGTTACTCATTTGTCTTGTGTCATTGTAAAATCATTTGTGAATAAACTTTATTCTATTCTATTCTAAATACTTCTCAAGTCAATGTGTCTTTGGCATCAGTATTCAACCCAAGGGACGACTTTCATTCAGCGAAGTAGCTAGTAATAGCTTCTCCATCCTATTAAAATACAGGTAAGAGGGAAAAGAGGATGCCGTAATAAACCGGTCAAGAGGGAAAAGGTCCAAAAAAAACAGGTGTAAATCGTTTGTAAGGACGTGTAAATCGTTTGTAAGGAGGTGTTGATAAGATGGTATCTCGAAGAAGGGTGAAAAACGCAGTAAAAGGCGACTATATATTTATATTTGATAATGACTGAGGCTCCGAGGCGTGGAGGTGGATACACGAGAGGGTGGATGACTCGGGGTCGGCGGGGAGGAGAAGGCGAACGCTTGCGCCGCCCGTCCCGCCTCCGGGGCTCCCTCATAGAGGGGGAGCGACTCCCCGGTCTCCGCGCCTCGGCCGATTCCTCTTCAGTTCCCATTCCCCGCGGTTCCCCGTCGAGACCATTTCCCGAACGTTCCACCCTCCGGATTCCCCATCCGAGACCCCGAATGATGACGACCCGATCGCCCAAATGACCACCGTGACCGGCCGCCTCCGGGACATGGGTTTCTACCTCAGAAGAAAGAAGAAATAGGAGGACAATCCCAACACTTCAAGTGTCATTTTTTGTGTTCTTCAAAAAAAACTTCAAAAACATCGTTTTTACAATTTTTTCCCTTTATTTTTTTAATTTTTTTCCGTTTCACCTTTTGATTTATTCATTTCGCGAAAAGTGAACTAGAACGCCTATTTTTGTGAATAAAACGTGGGGTGTTTGCAAAGACCCTAGTGGTATTAAAGGGGGCCAATTTTCGCTTTCAGAGTACCTGAATTCCAAAACTAACAAAAAAAAAGTGCATTCTAGTTTATAGTGAATATTATAGGAGTCTGTGATATTATAGTGTAAGCCGAGGAGAGAGCTGGTTCGACTGATACGTAAGGTAAACAATTCAACTATTTGGATTTTGTACTATAAGAACCGCGATTTTCGTGAAAAACATTGATCCATACATTTTTAGATAATATGACAATCGAAATGATATTATGGCTACGGGTGTTTTATCCTTTATTTTTATTTTTGAATATCCATACAAATAGATATACTACATTCAATAGCACTAGGTAGATAATAATAGCATCGGATAAATTAAAATACAGTTCGAATCTTGATTGCAAAATTAACTATAAACTTGGCTGAAATTCCTACCTACTTCAACAAATTTTTTTACGTTGAAAAGCCGAGGAATTTCAGTCTGTCGAAAAATTGTTGTTGTTCTCTTCGGTATTTTGTACACAACCTAACAACAAGCTGCTCATCCCTAAACTAGTTGTGAACCTCAGGGTGCCTTTTTGATACAATTTTGTGAAGGAATGATTTTTTTCGTGACACCAGAATCTATTTAAGTATACGGCTTGAGTGATCAAAATATTTTTGTTGTTGTTGTAAGAAAAAGTTCCATTTATGCAGCACGAGTTGATGAGTGAATTTTCAAAGAATAATTTTAACCGATTCGGTGGGTGATTCTTATACGGAATTTCACGCTATTCTGAATATACCATATTTCCGTATGTTTAAGATGGCAATTTACACCAAAAAATAAAAAAAACACTGACATACGACTCTAAATTTTCAAGTTTTGACCCCTTGGAGTATCCCGAAAATTCTGGCCAACGAACTCATCCTTTCCTTTGATATTATTGACATTTTAAAAAAATTTTCTGGATTTTTTATCCCGATTTCAGGGTCAGATATCATCTCGAGTGACAAATATATAAATATATACCCACCTATATTATACATAATATACATATATGAAAAATTAGTAAATTTCAGGAATCGTTTTAGAATGGTCTGAAACGGATTTCCATGGAGAAAATTTTCAAAAATTTGCGTTACTAAACTTTTGAAGCCATTGCAATAGCTTAATTTTCACCATTGAAAATTCGCTAAATTACACTTCGAATCTTGATTGCAAAATTAACAATAAACTTGGCTGAAATTTCTACCTACTTTACTTCTGTTATCTTCAACAAATTTGGTTCACGTTGAAAGGCCGAGGAATTTCAATCTGTCGAAAAATTGTTGTTGTTTGTTCTCTTCGGTATCTTGTACACAAAATAAGAAGCTCCTCATCCTTAAACTGGTTGTATACCTCAGGATGCCTTTATGCTCCAATTTTGTGAAGGAATGATTTATTTATTACATTTATACGGCCTAAGTGAACAAAATCGTTTAGTTTTTGTTGCATAATAAGAAACTAGTGCACTCGAAAGGTTAGCGTGACTGAACTCTGTGCGGGATACTCCTTAGACATATCCATGTCAAAAATAACCAAGTAAAGGTACTCATAATATTTCTGTGCATATCGCTACACATTCAATAGGTATTCCTCGTTACTATATTTATCTTCAGTGTGGATCATAAGGGTTCCTAGTACGTGAAAACCAATTTTGAAAATAGTTCCAATAGGATGTAGCTGCTAAAGGTTGCTATAATTTGTGACACTTTGATGTCGTATAAGAATTACACACAACTGTTTGCATCCTGTGGACTAAACACAATTAAACTGCAGATATACCTAGACGCTAATATTATCTATATTTTGGCATTTTTGAGTGGATTTTTTGGTTCGACCTCAGGGTCAGATACATCGTGAGAGTACGTGCATTTAAAAAATCGGTCTACGTCGGAACAGACGGTGGAAGTTATACTTCTTTGGCCATTCTTATACACCCACTCACGCACACAAACAGACAGGATATAAACCACATAATTATTATACCACAGAAGTCTTGATAGCTCTACAAGCGAAGGAGGTAGAAAGAACTTTACGCAGAACACTTTCACTTCGATCATAAACTATAGGTATTTCTATAAAAACTCGCAGAAAAAGCCGTACGTAAAATATACAAACAACATGCTTCGGCCGCATAAACTAGAAGAGTTCAAAATACCTGGCGGTCTATCCGTGGACGAGTCCAAATAACGGGATCCTCGAGGGGAAAAGCAGACGAAAAAGTTCTTAAAAATTTGGTCTTCTCTTCCTTTTGAGCTTGACGCGGTTTCTCGACAACATCCCATCCCAATGTGTCTAAACTTGTTGTGTAGAAAAATGTTAAACTTGAAGAATGGTAAAAAACGCGGAGTTCTGTGTGGAGAATTTCCCCAAATTTGGTTATCACAAATTTTGAAAACATTGCAATATCATAATTTTTTTCGAAAATTTGCTAATGGTCCGCAACATAAAATCTGGGATGGATTAAGTACACCTACCTTCATAAACATTATTTTTGAGAAAAACAATTACGACCAAACCAGTTCAACCACACTGTTCCTTCTACGTTCATGATATCGGCTTATTATTATAGGAATATGAAACAAAAAATAATAAATCTACTATCGTCGTGTTGGTTAGGTATACTTTATTTATCTCGTTTACTCATTTTTTTAGGATTCTTCTCCTTCGTATGTCAATAATGTCATGGACGATTTCGAGCAAAACACTTTTTCCCCATTAACATTGTAAATACACGCGCGTTCAGTTATAAAAAAATGAATTATACGAATTATTAACATAACATTACTAAATAATTGACCTCGCTTCCTCCGGTGCGATAACTTATTCAGATAAAACGTCACGCTAGCGCCTCCCGCTCTCAGCCGACAAACACCTATTTTGTTTGACGACCGCTTTCCTCTCGTAATTCAGGCTCAATTTCCATTTATGGCCGTTTTAATAAATTGCCCGACCGTTTAGTGGGTCGATTACGCTCAAACTCGGTGAGAAATACGACCGAAATAACATTGTTGGGCCGCATTAAAATATCAATTGAGTGGTATCAATTCCTACTGAGTCTCTTTCAACAGAAACCGTGAGTCCAAGACAAAACGTCTGGTGTGAAGCTTCAAACTGCTTTCCTCACCCCGTAAACGCCAAAAATTGATATTTTTCGTAGGTTTAAAGGGGCTGAAACAGTGTTGCAATTCAGTTTCTTCAATTTTTCTCAGCCAATTTTTGGCCAATTTTGATGCCGCATTCTTCTTGTTAGGTATTTGATTCTCCAGGGGGATCAGCTATACATTATTTCAATTTTGTGGTTTTGCATTTCTCACTTCTTTTTAGCAAGTTTTCGTAGAAAATGTAGCTATTGCAATGGCTTCAAAATTTTAGTAATGCAAATTTTTGGAAATGTTCTTCATGGAAATCCGTTTCAACCACTCTAAAACGATTCCTGAAAATTAACTCTTTTTCATATTTATGTATGTATATGTCACTCCAGACGATATCTGACCCTGGAGTGGTGATAAAAAATCCCCAAAAAATGTTAAAATATCAATAATATCAAAAGAAAGGATGGGTTCGTTGGCCAGAATTTTTGGAGTACTCCAAGGAGTCAAATTTTGAAAATTTGAGAGTCAAAAATCGAAAAAACGTGTTTTTTTAGGTTTTCAGTGTAATTTACCATTTTAAACATAGGAGCATATTATATGGTATATTCAGAATCAGCATGAAACTTCCTATAAGAATCACCCAAAAAATCGGTTACAATTATTCTTTTAAAATTCGCTCATCAACTCATGCTGCGTGAATGGAACTTTTATAAAAGTCAAATAAAGGCACCTCATCCCCTTAGAGAATACTGACATAGGAAGAATGATCGTTCACCACTCGTTGGAAAGCTCAGAATTTATTACACATCACACCACATCTCATCCTTCCAATTTCCCCCTCCTTCCACAACCTTCAGAGGACTACTGCTATGTAGGTAAACAAACAAAGTTGGTAGAAGTTTTCAGTTTGGCATTATCATAGGTTCCTTCACAACATTATGAAGCACGCTAGTAGAAGCATGTTCCATGTTTTTTTAATTTTAGCCAGTGTGGCTGAATTGGAACTAACCGGGGGTGCAGGAGGCTGGTAGACGGCGGAGCGCCGAGTTTTTAAATGTTAACTATTTGCATGGATGATGAGGCATTTAGGAATTTGAGAATAAAAATTCGTATGTGTTATTTATAATAATTAAATTAGTTTTTCCGTTGGGTGTTGAAAACCCACTGCTCGTAAGTAGTAGGTACCTACTTTAATTATTTTCAAAAATGGTTATATTGGAGCTTTGAGATCTTCTACTTTTCGGAATATATAGCATTTCTGTTAGTTATTTTCCAATTTATTGGGAAAGAAACCCTCGGTTCTCTGTTTGAATAGAAGTATAGAAGAGAGGACAGTAAACATGTCAAGGCTACCTCAGGCGGGGGCATCACGGCCCACCGAGAGCTCAATATTCAACACCTCTGCTAGATAGGCAAAATCAAGTGAATTTTAGCACCTACACGAGACTAGAGGGGGATAGGGCATAAATATTCCTAGTCGTTGGGTGTGTGTGTACATGGTAGTGAGTATTAGGTAAACCATTCCGGAGTCAAGTGTGGCCAGTTGTTTTCAACGATCTTTACAGATTCTGATCACCCGTTGGCTACTGCGATTAATTGTTCTCGCACCCAGGGACTCAAATACATATTTAACACATTTCCCAAGGTATCTGTGTAGGTATAACTCCTTGATGCTACTGTAATTGTAGAACGTAACCGGATAAGTTTTTATGCGTCATCAAGAAGCTAATAGTAGGTACTTACATTCAGAATATATACACATACGAAGAACTAATATTCATACACTAAGGAGGTTGGTCTGGCATGTGTTAATATTGCGAGTTATACAGAACATCCTGCACAAAGTTTCTTTAAAAAATAATCATAGATATTTTTATGGCTGATCCCTGGTCACTTCATACATAAATTGCAGTGTAGGTATTTATAAACGGTTTATATTATGTGATTTCACTTCTCAATTGATCAGTCTCGACCTGAATTATCGAAATCCGTGAAAAAGTGGGGAATTTTTTGAAAAACTGGTGTAGACGTTCCTAAATCGTAACAGAGTTGGGCAAATTCATATTCATGAATATGAATATGAATTTATTCATACTTTCGAATTTCTGTGAACATGAATATGAATTTGCCCAACTCTGCACCGTACAGTACCTGAAAAACCATCACTGGACTCCGAAGCAAAATTTCACGATTGCATTGATGGGAAAGCTGCCCTAGTGATTAACTTTTCTCTATGAAAATCATTGATTCAATTTGAAGAGGCCTAACTCTTTTTGATATAGAGAATCGGTGAATATCAGTGAACTTGGGCGTCAAGGCTAGCTAACGATTAGGTATACCTACCTATTTTATGAGTACCGAGGTATATTGCATTATCTAAATTCGGAAAGGATATTGATTGGATTGATTGGGTCGAGATACCACTTTATCATAGCATTTTGAGATCAATTAGTGAGAATGTTGTGACATGAGTTATAGTTTCGGAATTCCATTCAAACTGAGAGCCATTCAATGACGTTTATCGTACAACCTCGACTACCCAGTTGAGGTCATTGGTAACAACATAATAAACGCCCCGATAAAATCAACGGTCCCCCCGCGCTCGCAGGAGTGAAATATCTCCGCACGTAGTAGATATCTCATTGGCCGCCCCAATATATCTCCTCCGTGTATCAACACGAAAATCCTTCAGGTCAACGGTGATCCGAGTATCTCTTTCCATGTTTCCACCTCAATGAAGTTTCCCTTCCACCAACCAACTCCAGAATATCAGTTTGTCTGAATCAATAATGACATTTTTTTCTCTTTCAATAATTTTGTATATGCCTCTTTCTCTTTCAATAATGTTTATGTGCCGGAAATAAATGGACTGCCGATTGGAACAGCGAATATGTAGTTTGCAATCCAGTAACTGTTTGCGTTTTAGTAACTATTAGATCTGTTCTTACATGCTGTTACGAAGGAGCCCTGGTGGAACTCGGGGCTTGCTACTCAGGGACGTTTAAAAGGAAAGGGAATCGGGAAAAAGTAATCAACTTTTCCAATAAATAACTATGTAGCTATAATCAAACAGTATCGCTAAGAGAGAAATGTTGCCGGGAAGTAGCTTCAAAACAATGGCGTACTTATATTACGGGAATTTGGGGTGAAACTGCTCGTCCTTTGACTCCGTTGACGGCCTCCTGGCAGATAAGATTCTCAGATTACAGGATGAAGATATAGGGCAAAAATCGATGTGATATTTTCCTCAGATTCTCCCAGGATCTATCAACTTTTCTTCAATCGAAAACCACAGATAGTACTATTTATAGCATTTCCCAGTCAAATGTAGTTTTTTCCCAACCAAATTTTTTTTCTTCCCAGTCAAATTTAGTTTTTGCCCAGTCAAATTTAATTTTCCCCGGTCAATTCTAGTTTTTTCCCAGTCAAATTTAAGATAGGCACCGTACAGACTGCCGGAGCTTGGTTGACAAATCAAGTATTTGCCACCGTACCTACTCACCAACCCTTAACTCTGTTGAAAGAGCTTTTTCAAAAATAAGACTCCACGCTAGAAGCGTCCTCAGCTAACCCGGAATGGAGCATGAGGTTATTGCTACAAGTGTGTCAACAATAACCTGCAATGACTGCACAAATTACGTCATGGACATGCTGGTGCAACTTCCAGCGGCAGTTGCCGGCCGGTTGAACTTTTTGTTGCACACCTTTTTGTTCTTCGCAAATAATAAGTTATTTTTTCCATTCTTTACAATTTTGTTGTGTTAGTAGCAATAAAATTAACTGGTTTTGTTATTTCCAGGAACGGATTTCATTACTTATTATTCCAACCCCTCACTTTGAACTTCTCGAGTCAGTTTTTAGTCAATATTAGAAGATTTTGACACTTTGAAAGCGGTTGCTAAACACCTTGAATTTGTCTGGGAAAAAACTAAATTTGATTGGGAAAAACCCAAATTTGATTGGGAAAAAACCAAATTTGACTGGGGAAAAAGTAAATTTGGTTGGGAAAAAACTCAATTTGATTGGGAAAAAACTTATTTTGGTTGGGAAAAACTAAATTTGACTGGGAAATGCTAATTTACTCTCAACTGGTGAAAAGAAAGAAAGTATTACGATCGGTAGGGAAGTGATTTTCCTAACACTCTTTTAAAGTTGTTTTGATCAACTTTCTTCAACACGTTTTCTGCAAATGTATGTGCGGATGTTCGGGCATTCGTGTGGATGAACTCTGTATGAATCCACTTCGAAAAAAAAAAAAAAAAAAAAAAAAAAATAGATTATTGAGATGAGTTGGGAAATAATGAGGGAATATCATTACCTATTTCGTTTGGTCCACTTTGAAATGTCGAAGTTCGACGTGCGATGCCTCAGTCAATTTGTTTATTTGGTACCAGAACAATGAAAAAACAGTAATTACGTTACTTAATAAATCTAAAAAATTGGTGTTCCTGGATTCCAAAAGAAAATGATTATACGTCTATTAGAATCACTCTGAAGGTGATTTTTCAGAAATTGGGTTTTCTGCTGATTGCAATACTCTCCTTTCACCTTTCTGGTGGGCTGAGGAAAGTAAAAAAAAACTGAAACACATGAAGTTATAACTAGAGGGTTGGAATTTCTTCGTGAAATGGATTGAAGACGTTCCCAATGAAACTACAGGCGGTCCTTGATGTTGTTTATTGTTTTTTCCCCCCGACTTGTAAACATTGAGCGGGTCTGTTGTTTTAAACTCCACAAACAACGGAGTATCTGGGTTTTAGCAGATGTTTCGCTGGTGGTTCAGAATCGTCTGGTTTCTCGTTCATTCATGTCTTTGAACACTGTGTAGGTGAGTTCTTACCTAAGTGAGGCCGAGCGGAAGTATTTCTCAAAGGTGTCTTATAATATTGAAGTGTAGATACTAGAGGATGACAATTCATAATCATCTCAATATGTTGTATGGGGTTTTGCGGGTTATTTATTTACTGAGCTGATCCGATAGGCAGAACAATCATGCGGTATCCACTCTTCCGGACTTGTGACACGGCTCCTTCTTCATTCACTTATTGTCAAGACTATAAAAAATACTACAAAACCCCATATAAACTGCACTGTTACTTGGAACTGAGGGCAGACCAAATAACATCAATTCCACCATCCTATCGTAACATGTGATTTAAAACCTATCTAGTTTATCCACAAATATGTTAGATACCGGTAATTTACAACT
>JAEMON010000010.1:15268659-15279597 GCA_030264115.1 Lygus lineolaris
CACCGTTTTCTTTTTATTGCGCTGTACGACCTACCATTTTTCCCCCATTAGAGATTCGTCCACCCTCTCAAAATATGAAAACCCCAAAAATAAACGTTGCTGCTCAAGCAAAATGAAGGTATAACTGAATGTTTTTACAAGTGTATCCACACCAACAGTGTAAGCCTTCACTGGTCCAATCCTCGGGATTGACATAATATGTACATGTTTTGTGAAGATGACAAACGAAGTAATTGCGCAATCAAAATTACCTGTCTTGAGTGGTAATATCGCAACTCCTATGTTATGATGAAATCGTCAACAACATTGATTGGTATAAAAAACTACACGACTACTAACTTCAACGAAACCATGTTTTTCCTTGTGCCAGGTGGATTGTAAAATACAACAGAATGATCGCTCATTCCATACCTATGACCATAGTTCTTGGAGTTGACCAACCCTTTGGATTCGATCAAGAAAAACAATAAACTTAGCTGCAAGATCATCTGAGTCTAGAATTGAGCTCCCAGACCAGTTGAGTCAGAATTCGAGCTCACCGATCGGGTTTTAATAATTTTGAGAACAAATGGTCAGTGATGACTCTACGTAGAAGGATTACATAATTATCTATGTTACATTGTAAACCTTTATGTAATAATTTGCAGTGTTTTTTATTCAAATTTTTAGACTCTTAGTGATATCTATCTTGAAACGTGAAACATCAAATTTGGAGAGGAGGAAGAGAGGGATTACGATCCCAGAAGTTTATTGTTGAAAGTAATATGTTAAAATTAGATACCTGGTGTTACCCTGAAATTCGAACATAAACTCACGACTGGTGAGATGAGCATGAAATGAGCTTTTCTTTGTTATTTTACCGGAGGTATAAGTAAGTGCACTTGACAAACGAGTGGATATCTTGAGCAGTTGCCATGCACGTTCCAGTTGTAATTTTGAATGGAACTAGCAACATAGGTGGCAATCTCTCTTGAAAATCTGATCATGAGAGACGGATCAAGTTCCTCGACCGCTCCTCATTCAAACCGTACCTGACTAGTAGTTGTAGCGTGTAGGTACATGTAAATATTTTAAGAGGCACATTTCGTGGCCGTAGAATAATACCATACGAGTTTCCTTAGTACAAAGTAGGTAGGTATTCAATTAAAAAAGCAGATACTAATAGCAGCGGTGTGTTTTGAATTTAAAATTCAAATTCCGCGTCTTCCATGCAAATCCCTGACGGCGGTACTAACAGGTGTTTCGGAGAATCGGGAATTAATGAGGAAAAGAGAAAAATTACGACGAGAAAAAGAGCATCTTGAAGGGGAGAAGATGATAAAAGGATGAATATATAAAGGAGAAAGAATTTCAAAATTAAAAAATACATATATTAAAACATTTAACGCGTTGAAGGAAGCGCTGAAATACTCAAGGGGTTGATTTATGAAACGGCGGGAGTTTAATTATAGAAGCGCCTTCAACCGAGGCTGCCCGATCCCGCGACAGTGTTGGCCGTGGGGACTCAAAATGGCGTATTCGAAATAATGAATAATAAATTAGTATAAGTTGATAATAACTGATTTCATGATCATTAGGTTGATATGATAATTATATTGTATGATCATATTATTATTATATTATTATTATTATCATGATCATATAATTATGGATGGTCGAGACGTCTATGTAGCTTCATTCGGACGGGAGACTGTTTTTATTCCGACTTTTCGGTTAACTTTATTATTTGACAGGAACAATGTTGTGCAAACGCCTTTACTTCCGTTATTTCAAGCTCTATCGGCTTCATTCCTAAGGACTGTTGGGACCGCCTGTCTCTAGAATGGAAAAGAACCAATGGGAAGCAACAACTTGCATATAATAAGAGTGAATAATTACACAGCAATAACGCTGACCTTACAATATTGCCTACGTCCAGTTTCACCATTTAAAGTAATATGAAACTCAGTCATTGAATACATAAATACAACTATGAATGTATTGCTATCCATCATAGTACCCACCTCATTCGTAATCGAGGGAAAAATCATATCATTATATATCTATATCATTCCCTACACAACTTCTCAGCATTATTATTTACATCTACAGTTATTATTAGTTACATCTACAGTACAGCGATCAAGTAGACGTATTGTTTGAAGGGAAGGAATTAAAATAATATTTCAGTTTTCCAGTATACCAAAAATTGGTTATTATAACTATCAACTACAGTTTGTGGACCAATTTGTTATAACTATCAACTACAGTAGTTGATAGTTATGATAACTAATTTGTGGCATACTGGAAAACTGAAATATTATTTTAATTCCTTCCCTTCAAACAATACGTCTACTTGATCTCCAACTCATTAATTTCCATAGTACTTGGAATCTGATTTGTTGAGTCCAGATAACACCCAAGTATTTCAGTGGTTCGGCGATATTAAAGTTCAATCGAAAATGTCGGCTGATATTGTATCGAGAGGATGGTTCTACAAAGCGCCGCTCGAGCGCTGCCTGTGGAAGTAGGATCTTCCGACAAAGCGATGGTTTTCCGTATAATTATACATAAATAATACTCAACTCCATGAAATTACCGCTAATAATCAATAAAATTGAAACTTATGCAGAAAAACACTCCCAATAGGTACCTGATATAGGACTCGATTCGCTTTTTCAATATTAGTTTTCAGGTTCTGCTTTCTGGACCGTTCGGTTCTATTTCATCATCGTAACCCATTATTTCATAGAAATATGGGTTAATATTGGTTTTCTCTTCATAATTTCACTCACTTGGCTCAAAATCCTTCTTATCCGCGGATCAAGTGGGGTCCTCCGTGGATGTCCGGATAGAAACGAAAGACGGCTGGTTCAAGGCCTCAGGCTAGCGATCTCCCAAGCAGAACGACCGGCAAACTGTCCCATAAATCATTCACTCGCCTGACAAGATCGTTACATTAATGAACCGCCATTATGCGTAAACATTCTTGATTTTTTTCTCTAATTTTATTTATTTTTTCCCTCCCGGATTATTCCTTCTTTCAATTCGAAAGTCGAGCCCATTCATCAATTCCATTAATCGGGAGGCCTCTCCTCCTACTTAGTTCCGCCAAAAAACGTTACAATGAAAAAACGTTTAACAAAAGGAACCGCCTTCTCGTTGTTGAACGGTGATTATACGTTTTCGTAACTTGTTTAAACATTCATTTTGTTGCCGGACCACCATCCAAGGTGATGTAACGGTAGTGTAATAGAACATTCGTGAGTTGTCTTGAGTTTGTAATACATTTGGAGCCAATTAATTTCGTTTAGTCTTATCTGTGTTTCCGAAGGGACCACCGAGATGGGGTCTATTTATCAAGTCGGGATACCGCGCCGTCTTGAATATTATGTTGGTACATGATGTTGACCCTGACCCACAGTATACATACAAGACAAACAAATCGAATTAAGTAGGGTAAATATACTCTTAGTTCACAACTTTTGATTTTTGGTGTTTTTAGTACCTACGTGCTAAGTTTCCGACCCCGGGCTAATAAATAGACTTGGGTTCCTGTTGTTAAAGTCGTTGTCAACTCGAGTTATCTATACCAGGTGTACACCAAACATCCAAATGAATGGATAGGGTTTTGGTCGGCCCTGAAGTTGCAGTGTAAATTCAGCGAAATATTGGCATACAGTATCATTGAATGAACGCGACAATCCTACCCATGTTTTTATTACTCACTGAAATATGGCTCAACGTCATGACGAACATCGTTCAAAATAGCTCATGAATATTTTATTGTCAATTTTATTAAGAACAACAAGTTAATCACTTTAATTTATTTCATTAAGATAAATTTTATTAAGAAAAAGAAATAATAATAAGCATTCTTATTTCGGCCCCAGGACGACGGTTCCATGAGAAATATGATTAAATAATTACTAAGTTAAAACTCTAAACTAACTACAACTCGAACTAGTTGATTATTAAAAAACACTCAAATTCAACTAACGAAATTAACTTAGAAAAAGCCCGTTAAGAGGTCAACTATCTCCACATAGAAAAACTAACAAAATGACTGCCAGGCTGAGTGGGCTTTGTAAAATTGACGAACATAAATCAGCCCATTCAGAACTGAAAACGGGGTTTCCCGTGAATTTACGTTCTCGCATGCCCACTCGCCACCATTGGTCCAATGCCAATGAAACTCATAGGGGACCGTCTAACAGACAACCCGCACAATCCCTAAAGATTTCACCAGGATTAGTGGAGTAGTTCTGGAATAATGCCTGTAACAACGAATTCATAGTTTGCGCATGCGCTGTGGCTGTCACTGATCCAATTGCGACGAAGTTCATAGGCAATCGCCTGGGAACCGGACCCCAACTACCCTCCAAATTAGGAACCGAGAAACCATCGATTCAAGGAATTCACGTTTGCTCATGCGCCCACGGCGAAAAAATTCATACAGGAACTTCTTAGGGGCTAACCCTCACAATCCTCAATTATCGGACTATAATAGCGTATAATTTTGACTGGGACTGAAACAGTCAGGGAACCAAACTGGTTCAAAAAGCTTTGAATTGCAAAATCCAAGTGGAAAGTTGATTTTGGAGGACATTTTTTTCTGTTTCTTGGACGAATATATCCCCTCGGTAGTGATGAAGCAAATACATTGCGTGTTGTACAAGTCAGTCAATCAATAACTATACTTTGCTAACAATTTATTATTTATTAACGTACTTTTAGTGATTCCACACGATAACCACTGCTGGGACCATTCTTGATGCTCCAAGGGTCATTCCTGATGCTTGAACATTCATTGGAGTAATATAGGAAGTATTTCACAAGACCCTCGCGTTGATTATCGAGCCGGAACTCGTCGTCCGTTTCCTACCAATTCCGTCTCCCATTTCGACCCGCACCCCTCCAGGAAAGAGGGACCTCGCGATGACGAAAGATAACGCTTTTGTATTGACCGGAAATGACGTCACAAGCCTGCCCACCCCCGTGATTTTCGCACTCATTTTGATCCCTCACAACTCAGTACTTTGGAGTGCCTCTTCCCCTTCCCCTCTCAGATAACTGATTATTTATTTGGACCGTTCCCAGATCTTCCAGTTGCGTGAGAGTCTAATTTATGGGCGGCTGAGTAAGATTAATGTCGCGTCGCCGTGGATCGGGTGTAAGAAAGAGGGTGAAACCTCAAAACTCCTCCCCATCCAACTGAGTTTTCGTCTCCCCAGACACGACTTATTTCGCTTCGTTCCGAAACCCCACGAGGCCTTTTTTGAAAGAAATGGTCGAATTCTCTCGAGTATTGAGGGGCGGGATTATTCCGCACAAAAAATGTTCGCGAATAAATCTACTGATAAACATAAGCTAATCTCTATTCTCTAGTCTATTTTAGCTGACACGCCTCTTTGCTCATCATAAATCAATTTATAGCCATACAAGAGAAAATGACAAGCGTTTCACTCCAAAAATGACCTTACCCCAGGATTAGCCTATCTATTATGTCTTAAAACACATTTTGCTACTAGATATCCACGTAGTTAAGTATAATTTCGTAAAATTTACTTAAATATGATTATCAACCTTTAATTTCGAAAATCGGAAATTCCCACCGCAATGAAGTCGACTCATATATCTAAGTAATTTTCCTATCACTGAAAACTGTCTAGTGCACTTCGGGGGTAAATTTTTCTCATACTCAGAGGAACAACTTTATCAAAAATGAAGATACAACCTGGATAATAGGTACACCAAAATGTTGACCAATAATTATGCTCATCTAAGCAAAAAAATCATAACGAATAAGCAAAATAATTTTTGTATTGCCTAGGAGTCAAGTTTTCAAAACGTGACCAATTTTGTCTGATCATCTGTAGTCCAGCAGATTTTCTCTGATTTTGTGTTACCTGTAAGCACAGTGTTTTTCAGGTACAGCTGTTGTCAACTTTCATATTTCTTCTGATCCCTCAAATATTTAGCTTCATTAGTGTTAGTAAACTTCATAATCTCAAAATCCCCCATTCCCTCTCATATATTACTATACCGAGAGGTTTTCCGTGTGAAGGAACAAGATACCTCATTCATTTTGAGAGGAAATTCAGGTGAGTTTCCCCGTATTCAGTATGAAAAACTTATTCTTAGTGATACACGTTCATTCGGTTGAAGACCGAGATATACTTCTGATATTGTACTGGCCTTCTTAAAGCACTTCTACTTCTTTGGTTGAAATATGCTTCTTCAGCGACATGCCTATCATCACCAGAACATCCTCAAGCCTCTCAAGTGTGATAATAACTCACTCGATCACAGACAGCATTCTCACCTAAAAAATTGTATTCAAAACCAGGAGAAAATTCCCAGGCATCGATCAATGCCTGCAACTTATGGCGGTCACGCCTCTCCAAACTCCCTACATGGGTACCCAAGATGTGGCAATGCGTTTCGCACTAGCACATCAACCTGGCTCTCACATACCCAGGGGCATATTATTGTGATACCTTGCAATTATGGTATAAATTGCAACTGTAGGATCGTAATGAATGCACATAATTTATTGCAGGTAGCCCACCATCAGCATTACTCATTGTCGAGAGGATGCGGTACATACTCATAATAATTATGAATAATGTGGTTTCCACGTTCGTCCAGCGTTTTCTGAAAAAGTGATAGTTGAATTGGATATACCTATTCAGTAGAAACTGTGCAAACGCATAGGTCATGATAGGCTTCAATGTTTTTGAGTGTTTTTCCTGAGTCGAGCATGCATAACGAAATGGTCATAGTAATCTATACCTACTTTGCAATTGAACTGGACAGTTAGGTGATGATTGTTGGGAGTATTTTCGCCCTGATTGGCCACGGAATATTGCTCGGCTCCCCATATCCTTTGTTTCGGAACCCCAAGGTGGTTGTAAGAGAACATCATACTAGGGAATCAATTGCTCCGCCGAAATAAGCTGGGAAAAATCCTCACTCGCTATTGGTGAATCATCGTAGTGTTGCTTGGGAAAGTATATTATCCAGTGAGTATCGCGTAGAATCTCTGGCACTCTATCGGGTCGCAGCCATCACACAATGTCTTCCCAGCTCCTAGTAAAATCCTGGAGGGACGACATCCATTCCCCATTGGAAATCCGACACCCTGACATCCTGGGGGAGGGTGACATCTGTCGGTCCGTGGAAAAAGGGCTTCTTGCAGGAAACTGCAGTTATTGATGGCTGTAACAAGAGGGAGCGAGTTAAAAATACAAGCTTTTTCGTAACTTGATCCCAATAAAAGGGAATTGCCGTATCATCTTACAAGTGGCTGAGGGAAACATCAAAGTGTTCTTGGATCTTCGAGTTCACAAACTTGACCAAAACAGGGTAACCTAATTTAGTTGTGGTATCATTTTGAATGATTTAGTGAAACCAACAGAGATATATTATGACTTAATAGTAACACAACATGGTTTCAGAAACTGAAATCACTACAAACAGAACGAAAAAATACCCCTATTACAAAAATGTTGAATGAATGAGACGGTGTACCACCACCCTAGATAAATGTTGGAGTTTTTTCAAGTTCCTATCTCTGTTTGGCTCATATGTGACACCTAGATTCAGATTTCATGAATGTATATGGGATGAGGGAACTGACATTATTTGGTCTGCCCTAAGTTCCAATTAACAGTGATTTATTTGGGGGTTTTGTGGGTTATTTATTTACTGAGCTGAAATGATAGGCAGAATAACCACGCGATATCCACACTCTTCCGGACTTATGTTGATCAAGAAGGAGCCGTGTCACAAGTCTGGAAGATTGTGATGGATATCGCGTGGTTATTCTGCCTATCATTTCAGCTCAGTAAATAAATAACCCACAAAACCCCCAGAAAATGTATATTTAAACTTCGAGTTTATTACATTGGGTAATGAATTCTAGAAGGTCCAAAATTAAATAGGATTTTATGCTAAATAGCTTGAAACTGTAAATAAATGCAATAATCCCCACACTAGCCCAGTGAAGCATAATGCAGTGCAGCAAATTATAACGAAAGAAAACATAAGAAATTTAACTCTGCGCTGTGGTGAATTCAAACAAATAAAAGTATAAATAAACAAATAGTGCAAATAAATGGGTCAATAATTGAAAAAAATTCGTCTTCACAGCATGTCAGCACTATAGGAATTTAACCTTATCACACCAATTGTTTCTTACCATTCCAATTCAATCTATTTATCCACTTCCTAGTTCCCATTATTTTTACCTACATGATTAAGCGCAGAATCAAATTACGTAAATTGCATAGCCACGTGTACCACTATAATTGCCACTAATACTCGTGGATTGAGTTCCAGGGGTGCCCGGGAGATCATACCTGTCCAGACACCATCCTGTTTTAGCGTTTCCATCCCCCATGGGCGAGGAGTGGTCCTTCTTAATTTTGGCTCTAGTCTTCTTAGGAGGTCAGATAGATCACCAAACTTGCTAGCGAGAGATGTGTGATGTGATACCTACCTAGTTGAGTGTATACCTTTTTATCACCCTTGGTAGAGAGCAAAAATCTCCATACCTCCCAACAGCTCTATTTCTTCGTGGAAAACACCGCTGTTCTTCGGACAGGTCATAATTACCTCCTAAAGACCTCCATCCTGAGTTCTTTCTCAAAATCGTTTTTCTAGGAGAAATGAGATGGGAACACCGCTATGCCAGGTACTGCAGAATGGGGGGAAGTTGCTCAACTTTCTACTCATCATACTCGTAAAAAGGGAACTGAAAAAAAGGTGCGTTCTTCTCTAGGGGTGGGTTTTATGGTTGGGAATCCCGTAGTCCCTTTGATTGTACCTCTTCCTCAGTCTCTGGGCATCTGCTGCCTTTTTCTATTGTGACTCCCATGCCGGCTTACGTCATTTCTTTTGAGTGAATAGAATTGAAAAAAGCCCTAAGGGAAACCTAGTTGCGACTTTCACTTCTTTTGGAAGCAACCGGGTAGGTGAGGCACGTTGCAACGGTTCTCTTGTGTAACGTGGACGCTACGTTTAGCGTTTGGTCACGTCAACTTCGGTCGCGTCAAATGAAATGAAGAAATACCCGTCTCGGACGAAAATGCTTGGTAATGATTCATAATACCTAATTTTATATTCTGACAATAGAAGTACCTACACCAGCATACCTACAACAGACCTAATCTGTGCCATAAAATCCTAATTAACCATTGTGGAAGTGAAAGCAGGTATTTTCAACTAAGATCTAAGTCATCCACTTACGTAAATCATGAGAACAGTGTGTGATCGTGCGTATTCATGAATTCTTCAGTAGCCAGTTTTAAAAATTACTGAGTGTCTTATGTCTGTTATTGTGTCTGTCAATTTATCTTTCAAGGAAGAAAAATTATGGAGCAATAATTTCGTTGATTTTACGACCATTTAATCTTGTAAGTAATAAATTGTCCTCATCTTACCAACTGGGTTTCTTCTGTTTCAGGTGAGAACAATTCTATACTCCGAAGTTTTGGTGAGTTTTTATCATAGTATAAATATTAATGAGATTATTATGGATCTCTTCAAAATTACCCACTCCCTGAACAGAGGACGAGATTATGGAGGATGTGTCATAATATGTACTTCATTCTGCTAAGCATCGAGTTTTTAGTTCACAATAATCAAAATCACCAAATCAGATTTTCCTTCACGTAGGAAGAAATTTCCAAAAATCCTTTTTTTCTATGATAATAATTTGAACTCAAGATGATTTTATCGTTAAATGGGGGAAGTAATGTTCTTTTTTAGTTCTTTGTTAAGGCTTCTCCTGCGTTTTATTCCATTTCAAATAATATTATCACAGTTGCGGTCAGGCTTTTCTGATTATTGTACCTATAGTTACATTTATGCAATAGGTGTTCTATCGATGGCTCCATAGCTGGTCCGAGCTGAGGATTCGTTAACAGTCAGTACATTTATGTATTCCATCACGAGTTTTTATTCTAAAGGATAGTCATTAGTCGCCTACGAATACATATCCGGGTCGCCTTCGCCTAGATAGGTACTGTGCTGAGTGTCCATGGCTTATTTTTCCGTGTAGTTTCGTTAAAAAAGAACTACACGTTCGGCATAAAATAGAAAAAACTCCATTATTCTTCCAGCCATTCCAATTGCAATTCCGGAGAAACCGATATTATTTCCACGGCGTTCCACGTAGTTTTCACTTCCTTTTCATGATGATAGATAACGAGAGAGTAAGAGCCGATAACGGGGGTATGTTTTGTTGAGCTGGTCGTGCCATGAACAGGTGGCTAGTAACTTCTACCCCCCACCTTACCACCCCTCCACGAGCCAGCCCGCGCCATTTCCCCCTCCTCTATCGCCCCTTTTCCACCCCTTAATCGCCTCCTCTTTTAGTGTCCTACCCTCACTACCCTATCCATATTTTAACCTTCTCTCTGCACCCAGATTATTTTATTGGGTTTCCCACAGCATTTACACTGCGTTTTGATATTCATATTTCATTACTTCTTCGATTTAGTTTTAACAGACAGATGTGGGGGTGTTGCAATATAGTTTCGGAACATTTCACTGTGGCAATGACCTTCAAATCCTTTCTCGATGTGCAGTATTCCTACCTGTAGGTATCGGGTAAAATATGATGATATTATATAAACTTCTGATTCATGTGCCTTCAAGTAACCTATCTAAGTACTTAAGTTGTCTCCGTTACTTTGTGACCCACCTTCTCTCATTTGCACATGGTCAATTAATGGATGCGTACTATATCTATTATTTGTATTGCTATAACGATCTAATGATAAACTCTCGGATGATTCTTCATGATGGGTACATCAAATCTCATTCCTAAATTTCTCCGTTGTGTTCCCGCCAGGATCGTCCCTCAAATACAGCAAAGCTTACAAAAAAAATCCTCAATATTTTTTGAATATCCACCTCATCAACCTCGCACCACAGAGAGAAAAACGCTGC
>JAEMON010000010.1:15362354-15372975 GCA_030264115.1 Lygus lineolaris
ATATATGGCAAAACAACGTTTGCCGGGTCAGCTAGTAATTTTCTAAAATTCTGAGTTTGAACGCTCAATTGCATGCCAATTTCTATATAATGTCTACTGAAAACATAGGAGCATTAATCCTCAACATAGACAAAGCATGTTTATCAATCAACTCAAGTAGTTTACTACCACACAAAGTCATTTGTTGGTGCCTTTTTATTCCTAGCGGTTTCGCTCGCAGATCCTCTTAAAGGAGGCGAAGGTCATGCAGTGTAGTCTTACTTCCGTCCATATTTATTTATGTATGTCATCCTCCTCAGTCTGGTTCCTTTCAGCCTTATCTCGTTGTAGGTATCCACTGTAATTCGCATGGTTATGGTAGAGTAACCTCTGTTCTTCGATCAGCGGCGTGGTCATTACTTGGATGTGTGACCGTCTTCGTGGCTGAGACCACACTTCTCAGTATTTTCACGTCGGGTAATCGGCGATTGCCTCTCCGCTCAAGGGGGTGAGGCAATGAGTAGCCTATAGCGAAATCATCAGAACAAATTCGGATCCTCCCTCTGGAGGACAGTTGATGACCGCCACCGATGATGATCAATGTGAACAGAGAGGAGCCTGTATTGGTATGCAGTACCATGTTACCTATAGCAAAATTACAGTTGAAATTCATTAAATTACAGTTGACCCTTATAACGAGATAAGAAGGCTGAAAGCAACCAAACAGGAGAATTTTTAACAAAAATGGAAGTCTCCAGGAGCGAAGGAGAGAGGATAGTTCTCTATAACAGTGTTGGACTCTTCATTGAAGGGAATACCAACTAAAATCCCACATCTATTATTTTATTCAGGGCTCACCCTGGAACCACTTGTTTAGTGTTACTTCGGGGTGAGTCCTTGTATAATTGCCCGAAGGTCGCTCAACTGTTTGGGCTTATTTTGGTCTTCTTCTTCCTCCCATCTACCATCCAGCTTCTTGGTGTTGAGAACTGTTGTGATGTATGTTGCCACTGCGTCCCAGCATTGCTTGCTCTGTGTTATCCTTCTCACGACTGTCAGTCGGTAGAAACTTTCAATAATGTCCTCCAAGCTTATCTTCGATTGACAAAATTGTGGGTATACAAATAAAGTATGGTGAACATCATACTCCTCCGTGCAGTACCTACACATAGCATTGGATACTTTGCATATCTTTGCTAGGAAGGAGCGGAAGTAACCATGCCCAAAAAATGCCGTACAAAAATGTTGTTAGGTAATAGTCCACTTCGCCATGACTTTTCTCCAGCCACGCTCTCAGGTCTTGTATCACCAGGGCTGTCCACCGGCCACGAGTCTCACTTTGCCAATCAGCCTGCCATTTCTGAAGGTTTTCTTAACTCTCTCCTCCTTCACCCACAGTGGAGAAGAGGAGGATGACGTATATTGCAAAAATATAGACGAAATTAATACTACATTTCATGACCTCAGCCCCCCCTGAAGATGTCATTTGTGAGCTTAAGCGCTAGGAACCCACACCCTTCGATACCACACAAATCCAATTCACGCTCCTCTATAAATTTAATATCGGTCGTTTCTTGACAACGAATTAGCAATAAATCTTTTTTCCGATGCATTTTGATCGCTTCTTTTGGCTGAAAGGTGTAAACCAACAACTTAACTAAATCATGAACGTAGACAATGCATTAATTTGTCCTCAATTCAGCAATCACATTTTGTAACACCTACTTTGGTCAACTACCAAACACATAAAGTTAAGGGTACCTGCTTCGTTGCATGGAACAATATTAGCAACATAGTTACGTCGGCCAAAAATATTAACAAAAAGAACAGTTCCTGAATATGAGAATTTTTTGAAAATACTCGCGATTTGCAAATAAACATTTTAGATCGGTCCATTTGTGAGTGTGTGGTGTTTGCTGATGTTATATTTTGTACTAAGAAAAACACAAAAATGCGATAACTAAAAAAAATTACAAAAATGAATACATGATTCTTTGTTGCATTGTATAGTATTCGAAGCGCAATACCAAGTCATGTTTGTAATTCAATACTCATTTAGACATATTTTGTACGGTATTGAATTATATTATACGTAAAAATAGTATATAACTGTGTATATGTAGAGTTTACTATAGTTGATGAAAAAAATATTATTTACCAAGGAAAAAAACGTTATTTAAGACATCTGGAGAAAAACAGCCGCTTGCTTCTGTTCTCGAAATTGAATCAAGCCGGTAGAAATAATTTTAAAATTGTGGTTTTGGACATTGCAAATTCCATGACGTATTTATTATTATTTGTAGTATGAAATTTAGTGAAAACTCTAACAAAATAATTTCGGGAACATAAGTGAGGCCAATATTTCTCCTAGGGTTGTACTCCTTAAATGACGTGTTTATGTAGATAGCCCAGTTTGACATACCTCATCTCATTGTTTATTTCATTTATATTTATATATAACAAATTATCTTTCCTTTTCCTCTTCTTTCTCCTTTTTAATAGCCCTTCTAGCTATTTTTCCTTTTTATGTAGTTCAGAGAAAAAATACCTTTCCAAACCTCATCTATTTATTGATATAGTCATTGTAAAGTGGTCATACTTGTAAGTAAAAAATTATAAACCAATTATGGAATTTGTCCTATATAATTTTGTGTTTGAAAGAAATATTGAAATTCTTAAAAAAATTAATAAACGATATGTGGTTGAAAATGTCGCCGTAATTATTTCACCCACTGTCGTTATCAAAAACTTTCAAAACCAAAAGTTTTCAATTTCAAAACAAATTTCATAAGCAATTCTAGGGATAATTACCATACATTCTACTATAGCCAATACTGAATAGTGTTTTGGGGTAGTGAAACTCTGAACGAATATTTTTACCTACTCAACCCTTATAATTTCGTTTTTTGAGGAAAATATGAAATCTGATTTTGATCATTCCAGTTTTTCCTAACTTCTTGTGACAGAAATCCTTCTGTGATGTTGATTGGAATTATTTGATCGAAAATTTTCTAATGTTGGATGGAAATCTTCATAGAGGTAAAATTCTACAGCTGATTTGGTTCCGATCCCAAATAAATAAATTTGGGACAGTTGATCTCAATAAATCCGGGGTGGTTTGTTTTGTTGTTGATTGTTGATAATCGATATTCAACAAAAATTGCATGCTGCTCGTTATAATAATAAATTGTACTTGAAAGGTTAATTAGTGGGTGGGTAAGTACCAGCAAGTGAATTCCGTATTGTTTTGTTCGAATGGATGAATCTTACAATTTATTATTGTTCGATAATGATATGATATTGTGCAGGTAGATTATGATATCTACAAAGATGGTGAATATACTAGAGCGAATTAGATAGAACTTATTTCTGGAAAAATCAGTCATCTTGGGTAGATATTCTATTACAGTGCGTTCCCCTTTTCATCCAGGGTTCGATTTCTTTTTCAGTTGTTGTTTCAATTGAATACTATTTATTTACTTGAACAATCTGCTGTATGTTTCATACCATCAGAGTAGAGTCATCCTCAGCAATATACCACACGAAAAATTTGAATGTTCATGTTTTTCAAATAGGACCTACTTAGTCCTTATCAAGATGTGAGAAACTTGAAAATATCTTCACTTACAATTTCCAAGTGTGTGTCTGTTTGTTATTCAACTCCTCCCAAATGGCAACTCCGATGTTAATGTGACTTGTTCTAATATAGACTTCCGGTATTCTAATGTAATATTGGGTCAGGCCTGCCCGACCCATTTGGGGGGCCCCATGCGAGCTTATCCCCCCCCCCCTCCTCCTCACCACCCTTATTACTTCAATATTACGGGGAGGTGAATGGGGTTCCCTTCCTCGGGAATTGAAAAAAAATGGTGGATAAAGAAAACAATGAAAAAAGAATAGAAAAAAAGGAAAATATATCGACAAGAAAAAAAATATGAATTTAACATTTTTTTCTAAAATTCCAAACCCCTAAATTCATTTCTAAATCCATTAAAAAAAATGGATATAGTAAAAATTAATTTTTTTTTATTCGACTGTGATCAGTTTTTCGCGATTTTTTTTTTTTTTTTTAGTAGGTAAGTATGTGAATCTGTAGTAAATCTGAGCATAACAAAAACACTAAAAACAAAAAAAATTAAATTTTAAATCACTAATTTAAAAACAAAATCACTCTTTGATCTAAGTGACTTAGAGGTGCAGCCACTCGTCGATTCAGTCACGGGGTAGAAAAAATGGTTCTCGTTACGTTGCAAACGCAAGCAAGGAGATGCAAATGAGAAAGTAGTAGAAAAAATGAATGGGGGCCCCTGTGAAACGCGGGAGATGCGGAGTCGCTGGAAAAAGACAAAATGTAGGGCTACTCGTGAAGCAGCCCTAAACAGCTAACACAGCAGCTAAAACAGTTCCAACGCAGTATGGTGTAATGAGCAAAAAATATTCCAAGGAATAATTACTTCTAATTATTTGATTTAGGAAAATGTAGCAGATTTTTTTTTTTGCTCCCAGAAATGACCCGCTAAAGAGCCCCAGGTCTGGGAAAACACATACCTAACTTCAGTAGGTTCAATTTAGACTCTGAAATGGATTTCGTAGAAGAACATTTTAAAAATGTTGGTCAACTTGAATTTTGGAATCTTTCAGCGAATTGTCGAAAAAATAAAGCTATTGCAATGGCTACAGAATTTTTGGCACGCAAATTGTTGAACATTTTTTCATGGAAATCCGTTTTAGATCATTCTAATACGATTCCTAAAGTTTAAAAATTGCTCAGATGCATATAAATATGTATTCATTTTTACATATTTATAAGTGTCACAACAGACAATATCTGACCCCAGGATCGTAAAAAAAAAATCCAAAAAATCTAGAATTATCGATTATATTAAAAGAAAGGATGAGTCCGTTGGCCAGAATACTACTCTAAAGGACCAAATTTTGAAAAATCAGGGTAAACATCGCTAAACAATCAGCCCAAAATTTCCTATAAAAATCCACCCACCAAATCGGTTAAAATTTGTCATTGGAAATTCGCTCAACTCATGCTGCATGACAGGTTTTGAAGATTTTGGATTTGTTTTAAATTGGCTGAAAGGGGATAAAAACATTGATAAAATGAAATCCAATTCTTTGCAAGTCGGGGCCCCCAGGAGGCTGCTTTCTCGTCAGGTCGCCTCGGGCCTGGTGGGGTGTTCTGTAACTTTGGTGTTATCGCTACTGTTGAAAACTACTGTTGGAATGTCAGAACTACTGTTGTAACGGGAGTTTTGAGAAATTATCAAGTTGGTGTTGGATCATGTATATAATGTACAATCAATACATTAATTATCATGTTTCTTCCTTTCTCCTTGACTTATTATTTTAAGAAAAAAGGAAGAAACATAATGGTTCAAATCACTAAAAATTACCACAACTTGATGATATATCACACAAATAACTCAATACAAACGCTAAAATTGTCGCTAGTAAATGATAATGATCCAAGAAGACTAGATTTAGTCCCCTAACCTCAGCTCGACAAAACGTCGAGAGCTTTTGTCGATGTTGCTTCCTTACAGAAAACCTCGCGGGCAAAACATTGCGGCGTTTATCACCAAGTTGAGAACGCAACTGTTGTTAGCAATAGTCGTTTAGCTTACAGAACACCCTCTTGACCTGTATTGGGTTGTCATTGAAACATGATCTCTAACGCAGTACGTACCCGTTCCGACGTGTTGAAACAAATAATTTCGATACAAACGTGGAGAGATCCGCTAATAGAATGTCCTACATTATTTTCTCGTATGTTCGGAAGAAATATTTCGAAGTTCTGTGTTTGACAAAAATTAATAAACGATACCGGGTTGACAAAGTAGCGGGCATATTTCACCGCGCCCTCTACCAGACACACCTTTGTCAATGACCAGAGCACACGAAATGGGCTGTTGTGTTTGGTGGATATTTTTTGGCTCACCCCCTGAAAATCTCCTCCGCCCTCCGCCTCTCCTCCCGTCTCCGCCGCCGACCAAGGTGGGACCTGATTTATGGGTTTAGAAGCGTCTCCGAGGTTTTTTGGATCGCAGCATCAAGAAAAAGGAGCAGCGAAAGGAGGAGGAGGGAGATTCATCATAGCAAGTGTACTGTGTCCCGCGGAAGTGAGAGGACCGGTGAGGAGGGGAGGGAGCTGAGAGGGCTCTAAGCCAAAACTTTAAGGTCTGGGGCTTCACTGGTCTATTTCGCCTTTTGCTCCCCCGACTCCTCCTCAACTTCCACTCCTCCTCCGTTTCCAACCGCCGCAACTTCCACGATCGCACCTCCGTTTCCCCTGGTTTTCTGTGACATGCCTTAATTAGAATCCCCGCGGGATTCCCCTCCCTCCTGCCACCGTCTTCCCCTCTTTCGCCTTTAACAAACGGCGCAGAAGGATTTCATAGCAATTAATCTAACTGACGCTTTACTTTTCTTTGCGACCTTGGTTTTGTTTCGCGAGACCACCTAGGGATTTTTCGAGCCAATTTCCGTGTCCAGAATTGGTTAGTCTCTAGACCTGAGGCTGCTGAGCATAAAAGGCAATGTTATGTTGGCATTGTGTTATTGGCAATGTTGATGTTAGAGAGTTCCTAGCAGTGCTGTTCTAATCAGCGCATGCGCGACCTGTTACGAACTTCCATACCGAGATACGACGTCGTATCTCTAACAAAATTTCGGATACTACGGAAATTTCGTATCAGTGACGTCGTATAGCAAGATTACCTTCCACAGCAATAACGAGGCGAATTTATTTCCCGCTGGTGCTCAGCATACACTTGAAAAATAATTTTGAGGTCTTTGGCAGTCAATAAACCAAGATTGAATTCATTCCAGTATTCGTGAATGATGAAAACTGTCACATTAGGATACGACGCGATTTAACAGTACGGAAAAATGTTGTTTTACGAAATTTGGCAAGGTTTGCTTCCGAATTGCTCGTCCAAGCCAATACGATACGAACATTAGATACGAATCTTCGTATCCCTCTTAGGAACCCTTAGGAACTCTCTGTTATGTTATGTTGTGATTGTAGGCTAACTTAAAAAAGTTCCAGTCACGAAGTAGGTACTGTTAATGAGCGAATTTTCAAAGAATAATTTGAATTGACTTTGAGCGGTTTTTGAAGAAAATTCAGCTATTGCATGTCTTCAAAATGCAAATGTTTGAAAATGTTCTCCATGGAAATCCGTTGCAGGCCATTCTTAAACAATATCCAAAGTTCAACATTTTTTAAATGTAGGTATATATTATATTTTTAATATTCATGTATGTAGGTGTGTCACCCCAGACGATATCTTACCCTAGAATCGGTTTGAAAAAATCCCAAAGAATTTCGAAATATCAATAATATCCGAAGAAAGAAGGATGAGTTCGTTGGCCAGAATTCTCGGAGTAGGTACTCTAAGGGGTGGAATAGGAAAATAATTAAGGTTCCAAAACTCGTTTTTTCGAGGTTTTTGGTGTAAATTACCATCTTAACCATGGGAACATAATATTATTATTGTTAGGTATTGGTTCTTATCGATCACAACTTCGCAAAATGAACAACATTTTTAATAATTATTATGGTATGTGGCGGTGTTATGGCTTTGGAATACTTACCTTTAACATTGATTTTCAAGATCCCAAATCGTTCTCAGATCAGGATACTTCCAAACGGGTATAGCTGTTGTCAGGGTCAGAGGCGTGGGATAAGATAGGTTTATTAGTACCTATATTCAAGATGAGTTCTAGGTACATTCTCATCAAGAATTAAGGTATGTGTAATCTTTCAAGTTAAAGTAACCAATTTAATGTTTAAGACCGTTTAGGTACGTTTGGACCAACTTCAAATAACTACATTAAGAATCATCAACTTCCATTATCATATTCTCAATATATATGACACATATACAATTATCACGCATCAATTTTCCCCACGTATGAATTTTCGGAGGTTAGATTACAACGAGAGGCATCGGACTGTCCTGAGAAAAATCCCAAACAGGTACCTGTACGACATGTAAATTTAAACAATACAAATGCAACAATTATCATGAACTTGATGCACACTGTTTTTGGAGGATTTCAACATACTGGGAGTATGTGGTGCTCCTCGTCGAACAACGAGTGCGAGTAGCGCAACACAAGGTCAGTATTCAGGTGAAATAATATGTAATAGATGGTAGTCTACCGGAGGAATTTCAGGTCATCGACGTGGTAATTTTTACCCAGCTGAACTCCGAAGACTTCCTCATGAAGACGCCTGGTGAACTGTCGACTCGCGACAGAATGCTTCAACTTCGTCTTACCTAGAAATTGAAAATCAAAGCCAGAAAAGGTGAGACATCTTCCCTAGTACTGCAGTATCGATTCCTTATACCGATTATTTCTAAGTTTGTGTCTTATCCTATTATTTCAGGTACAACCCATATGTTCCTACGGCTGCCTCTTCAACCCTCGGATTTTCCGTTGAAGGATTTCGTACTTTTCGGAACGGTTTCAGGCGAATTCGTGAGAGTTCGGTTTCGTTTGAAACGAGTTCGGAAGTCAATTTAATTCGGTAGTGACGGATTCTCGTAGTGACGTGACTTGCTGAATGTATAGAAGAAGGCTAAAGCAGCTAAACCCTGGCTCAATCAATGATGGAAGGTAAGTTTGCATGCACGACTTATTGCGAATATTATACCTACTTTATTGTGACCTTGGATTTTAAGCCTGATCCATTATTTCATTCCAGCATTACATTCAATGAATAAAACAAGCCAATTATTTAATTTATGCGACCATCCCCTTACGTTTTCTGTATGAATCAGTTACCTGTCAAAGTGTATCGTTCAATTTGAACTTGACATTGATGATCCATCCTGATGAACCAGAATCAGTGAATCAACAATATTGAGGATGTGGCTGCAAAAAGGGTTTAATGTTCAAAAGTGAGTTTTGAGCTAAGAGCCTCCGGGAGTTTTTAAACAGAGCTATAGAAATAGGCTTCCATCCAACATAATAATATCTTAGGCTGCTATTCTCATTATTACTGGCAGCTATTAAAAGGTGAATTGAAATAACACTTGATATTATTTAAAAGTATACACTCGAAACTTTGATTTCAAAACAGGTTCATGGGTCTCTTTAGGACCTAATCATGTTGTCGGTGGCATAAATAATAGGGCCTTGCATGTGCGACATATAGGATTATTATTTCACAGGAAATCTCACAAAAGCCTAGTAACTGTATCAGAAAAACTAATATATTCGCTGGGATAGCTTTAGTGGGGATAGCAGGAAGGGTAATTAAGCACCTCTCCCCTATTACAACTTTTTCAAGGGGACGAGCACACAAAAAGAGGAGCTCTTGGTTGCAACCAAGAAGAACTTTTAAGGACACCCTTTTACATACCGTTCAGACTCTCAAAATTATAGAATTCTCTGCGTCTATTTTTTCCTAGAGGCTTCCGTTACCTCGGTAGGCTTGCAAGCAAAATTCGAATTTTTCAGGGTTTCCGAGAAACCGGTGGCTGTGGGTTATGGCCACTTTGGGCACTGCCCCAGCATCAAGAAGCTCAAAAACGATAAGTGATTGTAGCTAAGTAGGTACTTATTCACTTGGAATCTGCGTACTGCGTTCCCCTCCATGCCTGTGATCCAAGTTTGTCAGAGGAGGGCTAATATTTGCTTTCTTATTGGTTCATTTCTTATTTTTGTTTTGTACGTGCATTTGGTTTGATTTTTATCTATCAATTTATCAAAATGTATATATATTTACTGAATAATTTTGTAAATAATTAGATAATTCATAATCCTCGAAACATCAGACATCCTCCAAAACCCAAACATCCAATTTCTCCAAAACATCAGACTTCTCCAAATTTTGATTAGTCACTTTTTAAAAATAGGATAATTATAATATAATAATAATTTTACTAACAAAGGCTTAACGAAAGCTTGGCAATGGAGTAACGAACGTATCTCTTCAATTCTTTTTTCTACCTTTTCTTTTCGTTTATATTTCATTCCTTTACTTCTTTCTCTTTCGTCTGTTTGGTTCCTCGGTCGCCTCTTTCCTCACACTTTTTTTCATCCTCGTATTATCTATCATGATTTTTCTTCGGGTTAGCAAATATCATTTGCGTTCACCTCGGCTAATCTGACTGAGGAAAAAGTGAATTCCACACGGAAAACTCCAAAAAAAAACACTTTTTTCCTAATAATTATTGAAGCGCGATTTATCAAGGTGAGGCGACGATAAGGGCCTAGGGTCTTCCCACCTTCGCCCGGAGGTTTTCTCCCTTCCTTGATTTATGAACAGTAAAGGAGAAATGACTTTTCCATATCGGCACCCTTTACCGTCCCCCGGTCTACCTTACCGCCCCTCCTGGCGTTTTCCTACCTACCAGACCCCTTATTCCGGACGTACTTCCCGAAGCCAAAGTGTGGGTTCATCACAACGGACCCGCCGCTCACTTGATGTGGAAGTGATAAAGAGAGGACCTCATAAATTTTCCTTTTCCGCCATTTTCAGTCCTCTTTCCTCTTCCTCCTCCCCCCTTCCTTCGTCTACCCACCTTTTTGGGTTTCCCGTTTTCCATCGTCAAAGCTCCCTACCCCGGAATAATCGCAAAATGAATATCGACCTGGTCCCCCCCCCCCCCCCCCC
>JAEMON010000010.1:15377105-15398907 GCA_030264115.1 Lygus lineolaris
AATGTGAAGTCTTTCACCAGTACCAATTTATTGAATCAGGTGTGGGAGTGCGTTCGTTGGGGACGATCGTTATCAATAATAATCTCAAACTGTTTGATCCCTAACCCCTCTCTCGCTCATTAGGGACCTTCCCCGCCTCCGAAACCCCGCTCGTTAGCGTCTTCAACCCCCTGGAAATCCTTCCTTCCCCCGAACGGTAAAACCTCGTTCGAGAAGGGGGTGGGAGAAGAGAGAGAAATACTCCTACATGAGTTATATTGAATGTAGGCACAAAGAGGACGCGGGTAGTGGAAAGGCTATTGATTTATGTGAGGGCTGCGCAGCGCTCCAAGAGACTCCCGCCAAAACTAAATCCATCTCACTCACCCCCTTTCAACTTCGCCCTCCATCACGGACCCCCCTCCCCCCTCCTCATCCAATCCACCACCCTTTTTCCCTTTAGCTCTGCTCGTCATTTTCAAAACACGTTTTAATCCCACGAAAAATGGAATGACCGAATACACTCGTCTTCATGATGTGTTACTGATCTAATGGGACTCGACAGTTCATTCAATTACTATTATCATCCTTCAGAAGTTCCATCCATGCAATATGACTTAATAATCACATTTTCAAAAAACTACCCTTCATTTTTTCCTTTTGAAATTCGATAGGATTTTTGCAACGTAAAAAATTATTTTTGGTTATTTCTGAGCTAAGAAACTGATCAAAAATATTTATAAGACCCATAGTTATATGAAATTTGAAGCTGATTTCAAATAATATGCAACATGTTCATAAGCTTATGGCGGTTTCAAAAAAAATTCTTCGCAAGGATGTACTTGCCAAAGCCTCTGATTTCATTTTTTTGTTTTTTCGAGTATATTGTTATTGAAATCTTTGCACTTGATACCATTTTGGATTTTTCTTGTCCCCAAAGCAGAATCGTTTAGTGTTACTCAACATTAGAAAATGAAAAATGTATTTATGTTGGAGCACATAAATGACCAAACTAAGATATAATAGTATATTTACCTATAAGTAACTACCTATATACTTACATATGACTACGGATGACTGGATTTCGAACTTTTTGGTCCCATTTACTCCCATTTACGCAAGCGCTAACGTCTAAACTGACAAATATCAACAAGATCAAGGTTTTGAACTCTCAATGTTTTATTTCAAATTTATGTTGATATTTCGTCCTAACTGGAAAAACGTCAACACGATCAAGAGTTTTGAACTCTCAATTTTATTTCAAGTTATGTTGATATTTCGTCTAAACTAACAAAACACCAATACGATCAAGCGTTTTGAACTCTAAATTAACATTAATGTTTTAGGGCTGGGGGTCTTTCTGTGAATTCCGACACGCAAATACGCAACGTTTTTTTTCTTAGTTACCACGGACCGATTTCTTAGTTACCACGTTATATCGGCTCCATTTGGGGTCTAGTTGTACCAAGATGTTTTATTTTATTTTTTTCAAATTTAATGTTGATGTTTTGTCTAAACTGACAAACATCAACATGATCAAAAGTTTTGAACTTACGTACAATATTTTAGATTTCAAATTTTCTTGGACGCGAGGAAGCTACCTATCTGCCATTTTCACTTGGCAGAGTATTTACCTATGAAACTGATCAAAAATATTTGTTGAACTACGCTATAGTTATAGAAAAAATTTGAAGCTGATTCGAAACATACGACATGTTCCTGTGCTTATAACGGTTTTCATTTTACCTACCAAAGCCTTCAATTTCATCCTCTTCTTATAATTTATTGAAATATTTGCTGTCGGTACCATCTTGGATTTTTCTTACCCTAACGGCAGAATCGTCTAGAGTTACGAAAATTCTCATAATAAAAACGTGTTATGACCTAAGATATAATATTTACCTAACCTACCTTAATACTTAGGTACAAATACCTATGGGTGATCGAATTTTCATCTTTTTGGCCAAATTTAGTCCCATATAAGTACGTACTCTGAAATGGAGTTTAATGGGAAAATATTCCAAAAATGTGGCTATCAAAATCTTAGATTCACCGTTATAGTTTTCTTCGAACATTTGCTTAAATATTATTTATTCAAATATTTTCGTTAATTTTTATGGTGGACTGGTCACGTCACTCAGTAAAACTGAAAATGCGACTGAATTTGAAGTTTTGTGGGATGAACAGTTCATAGCAGTTTTATTCACTTTTGTTTATTGTGGAAGCCACTATTTATTCGTCAATTTTTTGGCCTTAGGAGCTATACCTACTGATTTGGAAAATTTAACTTGATTACTTTTCTGCTTGTATCATTGAAATCGTTTTGGTGGATCTGTATTCACGACGAAATTTGAGGTACGGCTTCTATGCGATGTGCTGACTTTTTCGTAATTCGTTCTAGATTATGAAACTTATTATCGAAAATTGTGTTTAGTTCCCCGATTCCCTCAAATTAATCTTCTGAAATGATCATTATTAATTATTTTATTAGGTGTTCTCAACCGTACACCATTCAACATTTGAAACTACTTTCTGTGTGATGCGCAGTTTCAATGTTCTTTGCACGAGGTCTTTGGTCGTCGAGATTATTTGCTTTTATCATCTAATTAAGAATCGATTAGTTGAAAAACGTCTCATTTTTGTTTTTATTTATTTTTCCTAATTTCTATTTAACAAAAAGCCAACAAACGTTTTTTTATTTTTTATGATATCGAACTGAATTTTAGGCAACCTTGTCATAAATTCAGTTACCAGGACAATAAAAACCGACAGAAGCTAGGATCGACGGAGTGGGATAAAAATGTCTGCCAAGTTGGGTGGGCAGTATAGCTTCCTTACTTTGGTAACATGGACGTATAGAATCAGTTAACGAACATTTTAGCGGAATTGATCGAATAGTTCTGAAATTATCCCTATGACAACAAATTTCAAGTTTGCGGATGCACAGTTGCTCTTGCGATAAAATTCATAGGTTTATATATAGGTATATGTATGTATACATAGGCATATAATATTGGTATATATTCATAGGTCTTGGAGTCAGCCCCCAACTACCCTTAAAATCTAAAATCTGAAATGCATAGGGGACCTTCACGGGGCTAACCCTCACAATCCCTTGCAAATCGTCGAATTCGGACCATAACTTCATATGGTTTTGCCTGAGGTTGGCCTGGGAACTTCCTACTGAATCAAAATAGAATTTCAGTTTATGGCAATGACCGATGTTCTGTAACTCGTACGAATTATTGTGAATCGCTGGATTTTTCACGATAAATGTGATGTTCATTCAGCCCATCTCACTCCAAAAGAACTTTTCTCGCCCTTTATGAAAAACTGGGGTTTTAAATCACATTTTTAAACCGTGTAAAAACAGGTATCCGTCTTGCATTTTCAACTTTCAGAGCCGTTCTCGTTATTTATACTCTACTAGAAAGGAGCAGAAATAATATTTTATTTTAATAATATTCTTTCTCGATAAGAAAAAAGACTACTGCACGGAATGATGTACGAGGCCACGACTCCACGACGCGGCAAAAGGTGGGGTAAATATAATATGACTGATTGCAGTCGGAGGCGGCGTTGAGCGTTCGAAAAAAAGTATGAGACTCAAAAAAAAAAAAAAAAAAAAAAATAGGGAACCGAAATTAAAAGGTAGATCGTAGCATACGAGACGAGAAGGTAAAAGGTGGGAGCCAAAGTTAATGAATCACCTTTCCTTGAACAAAAGCCAAACTTCGAATCTAAGGTAGGTAGTTCTTGAAGAAGTTGCCTTTGAAGATGAGAGTTCCCTTTGCTTTCTCTCGGCGTTTCCTTCATACGTTGAGATTATTTTGAGAGATGCTGGTTTTAGAAATGGACAATCGGGTGAAATTCGTCATCGTTTTGTTTTTAACAAGATCCTTCAATACGGAGACGTCATTTCTCCATCAGCATAACATTCCGTTCTATGTCATATCACACTCATTTTTACCTACAAGTTATTACAATTTTTATTTGAACCAGTATTCCTTATTCGTCGACTAAGTAAGTAGGTACTATCTGTTCCATTTGTTGTATTGGTCGGCTGCATATATATTATTCCCTAAAGTGAAAATAGGGATTCCGCCTCTGAAAATCTTGTGTTTTTACATTGTTAGTTGAAAATCTAGGTTGCTGGCCTCAACTGTGACCATCAGCCTATCTTCCGTATTGTCCTGCACATGTCACATCTCAGCAAGTTTGGTGCCAGGTTTACAGCAGTGTAAAGCTTCTTCACTTATTGTAACATGGATTAACACAATCAAGACCTACTCGACTGGGAGTATGTTTCCCAATATTTTTAAGCACCTATATTTTGACGGTCCAATTGCGATGAACTTCATAGGTACAATCATTTTAGAGCCTCCCTCCAACAGCCTCAGACAGACAGGCTCTGATCCAAATTGTTCCTACTGCTCTGAAAAGAAGATGCAAATGGAAATTTCTATTTTGGAGTACCTACCCGATTTTTTCGACTTCTTGAATAAATACAAAACAAGCAAAATTGATGAAAATTTACGTGATAGTTTGAGGTGGTATATATTCTCACTGTATTGAGAATTTAAAGTGGACTGAGATATTCATTCATAAATAATTATAAACAGCGATCACCTTTCTTATTTAAAGAGAGACTTGAGTATATTTCATTCAATATTTACTTTGAAAATGAATGGTTTGCGGGATGAGCTTTCATAGGAATTTTGCTGGGGTAGGTACCTATAATTTTAATGTAGATAGGTATGTATGCAGGGAGGAGGCATACCTACAGGACGTGGCACATTAGCTCAGCACACGGTTGTTCATTTTTGCAGTTCTTATTTAGTATTTTAAGGTTTTAATTTCTTACCTACTCCTGGCTGATTCTTCAATTAATTCATCTCAACAATGTGCTCAATTGTTATTCCTGCCATCTTTACCACAATACTCACAACTAGGGACCTATACCTAACCACTTATTATACTTCCAGGAATATAGGGAACATTATTTTTTCACGAGCCAATGCCCATTGTCCAAATGAAGAATAACGGACACTCATAGTCATCACGATGTTTTGAGTATTATGATGGAAAGTACGTGACACTTGATTGTCTTCGAGTGTGGATAAAAGTTCCGCAACTGTATCCTATCATCAGTATTTCTTTTTTCCAGTCATCATAACATCAGTTCAGAGGAGTGTTAATATCTCAACTATCAGTACATGGACCTAAGAACTTCTTTAATTCCCTCCTATCATTAGTAAAGGTATTCACTCAATTGGTTATTTATATTCATCTTCTAACAGATTTATGACGTATTGGGGTACACGTACCTATACGATGGGTTGTAGTATAGGCATTATTTCATGTAGTGAACTACTGTGCAATTACAGCATTGTCTCTCTTGATTTTTGAGTTGTTCTAAACAAGTTATTTTTGTTCAATGAACAACAAGGAAAAAACTTGGCCCTGGGGACTGCACGTTTTTATGCAGAAACCAGAGTAATTTATTTTTACTGAGGGAGACCCCTATTTAACTTGACAGTCCCTCTCGGAGCACTTCGACCAATTATTTTTGAAACTCGAAACTCCCAAGCCGTCTGTCGGGGACTCCGTTTTTCGAATTTTGGCGGCAAACCTTCGCCATCCCCCCATAGGACAGGAAATCATGGTGTTGTGGGTGTGGTGAAAGGGCGTGTCAGAGGGCGTGGGGGACGCGGGGCCCTATTGGCTGGGGCCCCCAGAGGGGCGTGGGCCCCCGGGAAGGTGCTTCGCTCCCGCGGCCCGAGCCAGGAACTAACGCCAGAAGGAACCGGAGGACCGACGGGGATCCTGGAGACCTTGTCTTGAACGTCCCTAACAGGAACTGGGTAGATGTCTTCATCTTGAACTTTCGTCTTTCAGAATAACAATCAATCACTCCGTAAGAAGCGATCAAAAATGAAATTGTGAATGAGCAATGGGCCGAATGTGTTGGGTAATCGGTACCTACTCCTTTATTCTGCGTTTGGAGGATTTATAGTGTCCTGATTGTAGAAATTCTCGTATTGCTTACCGATACACAACCAGATGTTTTGCCACGAATCGCTGTCTGGTAATTAGGAATGGATGGACGTAGGTGGAGTGGAAGAGATAGGTAGGTATAGTGTAAGTCCCATGAACTTTTTCGATTCCATAACATCTGGTACGTAACTTCTAATGACTTTTCTTACAACAACTCAAAATATGGCTATATTTGTGGGTTTTTTTTGTCAATTGCGGCCTTTGGAGTATTACCCTGGGTATGTGAGGCTATTGGATACCGTTTCTTGCACCTACTCACCTTCCAAAAGCAGGGTAGCTTGATAGTACGACATAAAATCCGTTGGAGAATTACATCCAAACCCGTCGACCTTTTTTGGAGAAGTATAAAAATGATCGTTTTCGTCTTGAAATAACGATTTTGGCATTCTTTTGGGTTTTCTTTCAGGAGTGCTAACATATACCTGGTAGGGACTTATTTATCTATATAATTGAGAACAAAAATGATGACCCATATTCTGACTGCGAGTAACAAAATTGTCTTTAAGCTGATATACTCCCGCAATGATTGTCTGCTCGGGTCAAGTAGGTAAGAAAAGTGAAAGGTAAGAGCAAAAGGATGCTTGAGTAAAATCAAGATTTACATAAACAAAACCGGTAAAAATGTTCATGTTGGTAGACAAGCTTTCATCATTCATACAATAATCAAGATGATATTCATTCATAAGGTAGGTATTATAAGTCATGTGGTGGACTAGGCGCACCTTGGTATATACGTAAAATTAAATACAAATATCTTCATGTTCACAAGGCTTCTACATATTTATGATATTGATAACTTCGGAGAGGCTGTCAGGAATTAAAAAATCAATAAAAGGACACGCTAAGGTATCTCACGCTGTAAACCATTTTTGTTAATCTCAATAATTATATAGTATTACGAGTATTATAGCCATTTCATTCGCCAAAACAATGTGCTGCAGGTATATAATAAATAAAATATAGTCATAAACTACACCATGTACTTCACACAGTATTTAAAACCAAACAATCTCGTATATAGGAATATGAATTCCAAGGAAGGTCAAGAATGAGGACGTTTTTATTTGCATCGAAATCAATAGAGAATGCAAAATCACTAGAGCATACAGCTTCTGGAAGAAGGAGCTGGCAGTAGCTTCTTATGAAACTGTTCAGGCAACTTCATATTCGTGTTTTACAAAACATGACCAATTCAAGGTAACACTGTATGGATACAAAACCACGAATATGAAATGACTACAGAGACCATCCAAATAACGTTGGTAGTAGAGGAATGGATATAGGGGATGTATGCTATCTTTTCCACTCTCTAAAAAGGGTAAATAATGGGAACGTAACTTACTGCGCAGATGTCATCATCATCTAAACGGTCAGTCACTTCGCATGAAACGTTACTGTGTGACAATGATGATGATTATGGTAGGTACGATTACATTTTTAATTCAAAATCACAACATTAGGACTGGGTATACTGACATTTCTTTTACCATTAAATTTTACTCTCAGGAACAGAGAAAAGTGGTGTATTTCATATAATGTAATTAGTAAGTAGTAGTAATAGTAGTAGTAATTAGCGTTGTTTGTTTAGATTAGGTTCTAAACATGCCTGTTAGGCTTTAAAAATATATATTATAAATCTAAATAATTACTCTACATTTTGTTCGTCTGTTGGTCATTCTGTTTGCTGTGTGCCAATCGCTCTTGAGCTACACTGATCTTTTCGAGGTTTTCTTGCGAAATTATGGAAAAGTTCCCTCCATGTTTTATGCGTTGAGGACGTTCTACACCCTCTTTCCTGGTCGTGAAATTAGCCTTACAATGACGATATTAGAGTAAACACGTTTGTAAATATTTTTTTTTTTTATCAAAATTTGATCAGATTGGATTTGAGTTTTCGTAAGTATTTTAATAGGGTGGTTTCATGGGTTTTGGTTTTCGTTGAATAAAGTTTTATTCGAGCAATGTTCATTTGGGATACCACTCACATTTCTTGTTTCATTTGACTTAGGCATCTTCAAATCCACTAGCCTCTTTTCTTCCAGAATCAATAAATTATTAACACTTTTATTAAGGCGACATTCAAATATCATTGAAAAGTCGTGTAAGTTTCGTCTGAAGAAATTTCCTTTTCATGAAGATTTGGTGGTAGGTTACATTTTTCAATCGACTCCAAAAATGGAGGAGGTCTCTTTTTTGTGAGCCATGGGACTTATTTTTTCTTTAATGTTTGTCCAGGATAGTACCTATCTCATAAGGATAGTACAGTGTAATTATCATTTATATATTAGTAGTAGGTAATAAATATTGTGTATACAATGAATTGACTTGTTGAATCAAAATAAATACAGATTTATCATGGATGATAATATAGTATTATGTGATAGGAAGATGCGATAGTTTTCAGGAAGGGGAAATATTATTATACCCCCCTGAAAATAAAAGTTGAAGGATACAAAAGTGGAGCCTGTTTCCCCTAAGTTGGCGCCTATTATGACAAATATTATGCTATTACAATCATTATTAAATTTTCTATGTGAACATGAAGAAATCTTGAAAAAGAAAAAAAAATGAAAATCTTGAAATGAAGTAATCTTGTTGCAGTATTATAAGTATCACATTATAGATTATTGAGAATATTGTCTGCAATGGCAATATAGATTTCCCGTAAATGGCTCCAGTTCCGCAGAGCAAGTCCGAATAGTATTTTGTGATGGGAAGGTCGGCGGCAGAAAGTTCCCAGTTTGAATAGCCTAAGCCCCGCCTTCAACACCGACCGCATCCCATCTCTCTGGGCTCATCTCTCAATATTTGAGTACAGTCGTGTTTCACCTGTAACACAGAGAAATATAAATTTAAAAAATCATATTTCTTTTGGTTTCCGAGCTATACCTACTCATAAAATAACGAGAAATACTTAGGTAGGTACTACATTTGATACATTTTGTATGATAGGTACCCACCAATTATTATGGTTTTATCTGTTTGGAACATTCACTAACATGTAGGTGCATTTATAACCGTACCGTCAGTACCTGTTCTTTAATATATTATGCATTATCAATAGATGATCGTGATAGGTATATTTTGAACAAGACAAGTACAAGAAACAATTTCTTGCGACATATACCTAGTAAGTTAATTTCTGATTTCGCTCCAAACTTTGAGAGTTGATGCGGAGATAACTTATGTCTAGATGAATCCACACATTGCCATGTAATATGCGTTTTAATGAACGTCTTATTGTGGTATTTTACCATATCGTCACCCTTTATGCCGAAACCACGAATATTTCATGTTGCTGGGTTGCCCTCCTTGGTAGATTTCAGATTTTTATCAAATTGGTTGAGTGAATTTAGCATTTTTCTTGCACATCATTTGGGTGCAAAAAAATCAATGTCTACATTTGTTATTATCTCATTGAATAATGTTGTCATGGTTGGACTATAGCTGTGGTTGCGCTGATTACACTCCCATTCTACATGCCTTAAGTTGCTCGTAATACGAGTATTTATAATTAAATTTACTGTAGCCATTATTACAAACCATTATCATTGCCACCTACGTTCAGTTAATTAATATATCCACATTTTAGATCCTCAATGGCGTTTATGAAAAGAAATTCGTCACCAGGCGCAATGGCCTTATTCTATCTAATATAATAATAATCAATTTGTCGGCATGACTGTCCCGCATGTCTGCATGTGACTTAATAACACTCGAATGGCAACACCGACTTTAATGGTCCCTTGCTAGGTTGTAGGCTGTAGCAGAGTACTCTCACCTAAAATAAATTGACGCTTCATCACGACCGACACACGGATAAATTCGTTCTTCACTATAGATCAGGTGTTCCAGCATTTCTGTATCGCCAGGTGACATTTCAAAATCATGGAAGCTTCAAGCATGAAATTTCCAAGTTCCACCAACCCGCTAATTTAATAATAAATAGTTGAATAGCTCGGATTATAAACCGATTTTTTATGAAAGCTGTTTGTTTTTCCTCATGATTTCTCAAAACGATAAAATAGTAGGTACATTCGTCATTTTGACGTACGATCGAAGAGGGTGCAATAATGCTTACACAACTCTGCAAACGTTATCATCTTTAGTATATAGAATAGAGGTTTCATCTACAGAGTGGTTCCGAACCCTACCTATCAAAAGAATTTGAAGTTTTACAGGAAATTTTACGCTGATCAAGAATATACCATAATATATCTAGGGTCCCTGAATGGCAATTAACCACTTCTGTTTTGCAGAAAAAAACATTTTTTTAAAGCGTTTCTGAGTGAAAATTTCTGACGGAAAAAACACCCAAAACCATGCTAGAAAAAAAACAACTTCGAACTATACATTGTAGGAAATTAAATGTCGCGTTGAATGGGAACAACCGCAACATTTGTGTGTTCTTTCGATTCTTAAATTTATTTAAAAGTTAGTGAATTTCTATCCAGCATTTCCCAAGGTAAACAAATAATAGATTGGTGATGGATTATTTGATGAAAAACTTTCTTTTGTAACAAGTTGGAGTTCAAAAGTTCAAATCACAATTAATTGGTTGAATTGTATGGGCATATAACAATATTGTATAAGACTAAACATTGTTTTTGACCATTGGAAATATTGGACAACGAATCACAAAACTTTGAAATGAATTTAGAAGTCAAATGAACACATCTAAAGAGCTTCGGTTGGTTTTATTTGACGCAGAATTTATCATTTAATGATTGACAGGACAATCCCATTATTTTCCGACCGTTACGTTACGGTATGAAATGAGACCTCGCGATCGTTACGTTACGTTATAATAAATCATCATTAAATGATCTGACTGTAGAATTGTAGGTCTACCGTCCGCTTTTTCTTTTTTTTTTTTTTTTTTTTGCAAAACACTCAAAAAATTCAGGGATCCCTAATAATTACAGGTATGGTATAAATGTTCGTGATCAGCATGACATTTTCTATAAGCCCTCGGATTCTTCTAGTATGGTTTGGGACCCCCCTGTATAATTATGTGTCCTACCGATTGCTGTAATATGAATGTAAATATAGGTAGGTACAATGTCTACAAACTGTACTTACTCTCTTTTGGCTCCTTAAAACCCTATTAAGAGAAAACACATACATCAGGGAAAAAGTCCGACCTGCGAAATAATGACTGCTTTTTATTACATGGTAGTTCCCCTTGATGAGGTGTATTTTCGGCGGAAAACCCCTAGAATTATACACGAGTTATTCAACCAGAGTGGGCAATTAGCCGCCTCGATCTCCACTCCCCGCTGCGAGCCGCCCGCGGACGTTACTTTGGGAAACGACGATTCGGACGAGGCATAACGACGTGGAAATGAGTGGTGACAAACCAGTGTTTAAAGTGACATCTAGATTTCACTGAAGGGAACTGCGTGCGACATGAGTCACGGTCTACGTTCTCGTGTTCAGTGAAAGCCAGAGAAGTCCTACAATTAAATGGGTGTTCGTTAGGTTAAGGTATGTTTTCTCCGGGATAGAGATAGATAGATATTTATTTTAATTAAAGATATGGAGATCGACCCAACGCAGAAATATTTGTCAAATTTTATCGGGAATGGGGTCCACTGAAATATTTTTTTTTTATTACATTTTTATTATTTTTATTTTAAATATAATTATAATAATATTTCTCATCATCTGACAATAGTATTTTACAGGTATTAGGCGAGTACTTCAGCTACTTAAATATAACTTGATTCTAGTCCCAACTAGGTAACTTATAATTATATCCAAATTACAACTGTCCTTAACGAAAGTAATTGTATTAGAATCTATAGTAACTGAAGCAGAGTACATCACTATTTAAAAATTTGATTTCATTGTTTGTTTTGCTACAGATACATACTTATTGATACCTACCAACCTGGTTTTTTAAATTGATGAAGACGGAATTGTAACGTTTACACCCTAAAATTGCCGACCAGTAAGTTGTGTTCTGATCCCTTCATATCTGTTTATACCTACCTACACAATCTCCAATTATTGCAATGATTGAAATTAAGTTTATTTGTACTTACCTTTTTGTTTGTATGCCGAAATAGGGATTTGGTGTAATGTTTGTTATAGGCCCTGAAGAAGATAATAAATTTATCGAAAGCGAAAAAGGTGAATATTTCAGTAGACCCCATTCCCGATCAAAATTGACAAATTTGTTTGTTCAAAAAACTGAGGGGATGCTACTAGATTAAATTTGATTCGACATTCCTAGCTGATGCGGTAGGCTTGGCCCATGTTGCAATGTAAGGATAGAGATTTCTCATTTTGGTGAAATTTCTTAAGGGTTTGATTTTAATTTTACCAAGATTGCATTAATAGAGTTATTAGTGGAATACATTTTAAGTGAAAGGGAAATGATCACGAACGTTCGGCTTTAATAAAAACTAGTCGGATTCAACCAAGACATCAAAACGTTTCAGTCGTGCAGTACGAAATAATGAGCAAATATCCAGAGAACCAATCACTTTGAATAATTTTTCGGGAATTTTAGACTATGATTTTCGTCCCTTGCCTTTACAATTCAAATATCCCCCTCCATCAAAATTGCTAAGTTTCGGAACTTTCCTTTTGTTTTTAATTTTCCGGGATTCTGAGTCAACTTATGGGTTTTCAATAGATACTTAGTGCCAAAAAAAGTCGATTGATAACGGAAAACTGTGAAAAATTACCAAAAATCATGGCTACTGTATTGGTGAGCTGGCGTTGGTCTCATTCGACGAAGGATTCTCAGGTCTTCAAGTTTTCTTTCGCATACAAAAACAATTTCGGGGTTCTTGTGGTCAAAAACGGGGGGTTTCAAGGGTTTTTGAGGTTTAGAGTGATAATTTTATATTTCATTTATAGGAACATGGTTTATATTCGGAATCAGCGGAAAAATTCTTATGAGATTCGTTAATAACGTCGTCTTGTCCAGAAAAAAACCCACTTCACCTCACTGTGCCTTGGATTTCAAATCCCTGAGTACCTAATTCCAGCGATCTCCGTAGCTTTTCCAATGTTTTCTTTTCTAGGACTAACAATTCTTAAAAAAAAGGTTCTCCGCAACTCTGATGATCTGTAGCTCTCTCTCTCTACCCGTGAGATAAGTACGAGTAGTAGACCCCCTAAACTCATCCGAGATATTGGAATGTGCAAAACCAAACCACAAAGAAAGTAATCAGTAGGTATTCATTCAATAGGTACATAGGTAGGTATTGTACTCAGAACTACTTCACTCATTCACACCCTTTACGGTCGCTTTGAGCTTTTAATGTGATTAGTGATTAGGTCGTGTGCATTTTCCGCGGCATACCCTATATACTAGCTCTAGTGCCCGTTTAGTAATGTGGTTGGGCTGGCGGCGCTTGGTAGATGACGCTATCTGGCGGCAGACTCTGGCATTAATCCACGTCGCTTCCACTGAATGTAACCCAAAGCCTCGCTCGATCAATCTCACCCAACATGAATGTTTAAGTGCTCGCATCGGCCGCCTTTACTTTCATTAGCTCTTAGTTCCCGGCACAAATTCAATATCACGCTTTTAGGCGGATTGACAGGCCCCGAATTGAATAGATTGGGTTCGAATCGGGAGAGGATGGTTCGTTTCGTACCCTCATTATCGTTCATTATTCTCCTCTTTCCACAATAACGCAAGGCACATCCATCGCTCCTTGTCGACGACATTGTTCGAGACATTGCTTGCAATTCGTTCCATACATTTGATGGTATGGTGGAACCATTTTACTTTGATATTGACATATATTTATCATCTTCCTCGTACCAACCGTCCCCCACAGTGGCCCAAATAAACGTGAGACGTTTACGAGAAAATAGCCTCGTGCCATGAATTTCATGATCTGAGGAATTCTACGTCCAAACAAAAAGTAAAATCTGTTGCGAGTGCTATACAGAAATTCTAAAGGGGAGAATTATCTATGTATTCTTTCCTGATAATTTCCAATAAGTTTCAACATGTAATGGGACATTAAAAAAAGCAGAGTTGATCATATGACTGGGTAGGCACCACTTCGTTCCTACGCCATATTTAGTATATTTTACGTAAATTTTCGTAGCTTATTATTAAAATATAAGTGCAATAACATTGTGTAGTCTTATGTAGACCCGTGAGCCCTGGGAGCATCCTTGTGCAGTGATGCGGACGCAAAGGGAACATAGTTGTATAGTTCGGTGAAAGTTGCGGAAGCAGACTCGTATAATTTTGCAAATATAAAACCACTAAATCATTTATTTTTAAATTAACTTATTACTTTCTGCAATACCTACACAAATAGAACAAATAAAATTACATTCTAACTAAATTAAGGGCGGGATTTATAGGCGGTCCTCGAGTATGAAGGAGACCATGAGATAGTTTTGAAGAATTCCTTAAGGCGAATCGGTATTCCGAATTTAGAGGAGACCATCACAAAGTCTCCTTGAAACTCGAGGATTGTCTATAAATCCCTCCCTACATACCCAAATATTATGCTAATGTTTGAAGAGTGGAGTTCCATAAGAATGAAGTCTAGAAGTACCTATAGGTAAATATTTAGAGTACCTACCTATATTGAGGGCAGACATAAACAGAAAACTATTTCAGTGTTCAATGCCTATAGAAATGAAAGATAGAAGAACTGATGCGATTAAATTCAATAAACACAACGCCGTTTCTGGGGCAAATCCCCACTATATGAATAAGTACGCGCATGAATCAAATATACCGAATAAATCCTGGAAACTAGATGGCCTCATGGTTCTTGGGTTAGTATCAGTTGCAGGAACATCTCTGTACACCTCTTCTCTCTCTATATATAGAATTATAACCTCTATATAAAAAATATGAAATTCGGTAAAATGTGTCTGTTTTTACTCAATCACACTCGATTGACAACATTGATCTTGATGTTTTTTTCTTTTTTTTTTGCAAAATGTTTCTGGCAAGGTTGTAGGCTTTAAGCAGAGTACTCTCACCCTGCTCTTCCTCCTAGAATCGACGGCGACGGTCCATAACAACCGATAAACGGGTAAATACCTACTTCCGTCACTAGGAATCAGGTTTTCTATAATTTTTGTATCACCAGGTGACATTTCAAAAGCATAGAGAAGCTTCTAGCGTGGGGCCTTCAAGTCCTATAATAATATAGTAGTATGATTATAGTAATTTATAGTGATCACCCTGCGGAATTCTCAAGTTTACGAATTGAGTAGAGCGATATATGTACACACATTGCGTGATGTATTTATTATTCGGATGTAGCTGATGGGTAATTAGCTCAACAGCTGAATGACCACTTCCAGACTACGCTATGCAGCAGATGCTCAACGAAGGAATGCAACTCCGTTTTCCACTGCTCAACTAATTTGAATATCAGTTGGTTCGGATAATTAATCAACGCCCGAGGCTGAGGATTGTTCGCAGAAAAAAGGAGAGGAAACGAGTTCGGTTTGAGGAGTTCGGTGTCTCTGTATGTGTGTATTTCGGTGTGCCTGAGGGGTCTTTGTCGTGCGTGTCTTCGTAAGTGTGTAAACTCGGGAGGAATCTCATTGGTTGACGCTTCTCGGGAATACACTTGAAAAGAGAACGAGAAGCCCAGTGATCAATACCATGAGAAATCCCGGGGTGGCACATTGTCTAGTTTGATGTGTACTAATGTGCCGCCACCTGGCCGCTCCCTCAGCTGCACCCTCCCGGTCCGCCATTTGTTTGGTTTCGTCAGCGCCCCCTGAAGGTTCGTTTTTCCGCTCGGAAGACGGGGAAAACTTCCAGAAAGAGATAACTATACCTTCACAGTATAAATAGTTAAGAAACCAACGAAGAGAGTCGAGCCAAAAAAAGAAAAAAAAAAGAGTGACAAGGGTTTTTAAGAAGATGAGCGTTTGGATTCATGTAAAATACCGATTTGTCATCGAACTCCGAAGTCCCCCGGCGAAAGGGATCGTCAGAGGTATTTGAAAAAGGAAATAAAAAATTAGAAAAAAGGGTACACCTTTTTGGATGGCCGTTGGGAGACGTGGTTCCCTTTAGAAACCTTTCTTATCGTTGTGTGGTGAAGGGATTGATATTTAAATACCTTAAAGGTTCTTTCGGGAGAATGACTGATTGTTTGAATTAGTTGGGAATTCTGGGCGGATAGAGACGCCAAAAACTCGAAGGGGGACAGGCGACGCTAATGCAACGCGTGGGAAACGGGTTTCGGACGATGATTATTCTGAAATCGTTGAGTCGGGAATGACAAATTTGAACGTCGTTTAGATTCGAATCAAGAAATATACAAGAACGACTCTACCAGAGGTCTTATGAAAATTCAATGAAGTTCTCTTCCTTTAATGGAGGAAAAATATTGTTGTTTGAAAAGTGCGGACACTATAAATATTAAGAATTTAGGCACTATGAAATTTTTGTTTGAACACGGTGTAGATCGAAAATCGAATCTTTTGATCATGATCATGGCTGAAGTCCTTCCCGGATTCTACGGGGAAGTCCAATTCTTTGTGAATTTATTGTGTTGCCAATATCTAAAAAAATAATTAGGTATCTCTCAATATTTATAGGAACTTTCGATGGGGAACTTTTGATGTAGTTAGTAGGCAGGGTACCTTTGCATAAAGGCAGATCAAAATTGCTTTTTGAAGTCTATAGAACGAAGGAGCCTTATTTCTATCAGCCTTTTCTAGGAATTATCATAAATATGTACAGAATTTACCTAATGGTTTTTATCTGCTAAAATTAATCATAATGTAATGTGGCGGAACAGGTGGAATAGATTACTTCAAATATTTGCTGTCCCATAATTAAGCTGAGCACCTTTTAGCATTTTTAGTCCAAAACTTAACTAATAATATTGTTTTAAATGCTATTATTGGCCAATAAAATTTGTTGGCTTTCCTATAAGAACGTGAAAATAATCATTATCTTCCCTGGCAATTTACCTCTACTTTTTCAAGAATCTAGGTAATAACAAATTGAAGAAACTAAGTATATTAGGTTTTTTCCAAAATTGGTAATTTTTTTTAAATTCATAAACCGTTTTTCATAGAAAATCAGGCTGGATCAGTTATTACGGTTGTATAAAATTGTAAATATGTATCAAATTCTTTGGTATATAGTGTTATAATAGGAATCAAAATGATCACGTAGTTTAAATGATCACTTATCAATGAATTGTGCACATAACATTTAATTGGAACTTACAAAATCCATGTGACATGGACATTTAAATGTCAATAAAAATAAGTGTTTGCAAAACGTAGGGCAGTAGGTAAATTTCGGTCAACGGTTGCAATTCATGATCCTAGTAGCTCTCCGAAGTCAATCAGGTCAGTGTTAATTGGTTAATTTGCCTATGAACAAAATTCATTAAGGAGTGATAAGTTAAAAACCATGCGATCTTTCTGGAGGACCCTATAGAAAAGGCTCTTTTATATCTACCTGCGGGCTGCATGATCAGCTCATATTAATCCAGCCGAATTATAATACAACTAACTTGGACCAAAGAGCTCATTCCTCAAGCAAAGTAGTGCGAGCCACTCCTGATACTATGCTTGATACGGAAGACGAATATCCTACAGATATCCGCTGGACAACCAGCAGAAACGAACAGCGTGTTAACGACAGCATGATGTATGGAGCAATGATTCCCAAAAAAACCTCCAGGTCCTCCCCCAGTTTTCACTGTAGAAACACATTTTTTATCTTTCTCGGATGCCCAAAACCCCGCTTCATACACCATTTCTTGACCCCCCCCCCCCCCCCCCCCCCCCCCGATTGTCCAAACGTCGCATACGAACAACCACTGAGAGGTGTGGGAAGAGGAGAGGGATTTCACGAGAAACGGACTCACGGACTTCTAATGACAAATCTCGAGGTAGGCGCTCGCCGGACAGCCGGCATTTGTTACAGTCCGGGTCACAACTTCATTTCCTCCGTTGGGAAGGTTTCAGAAACAAATGCGGGACAACCTGCGGCCGCCTGTACTAGGAATATCCTCTAGTGAGTAGGAGCAAAAAAGGTGGGTTTCGATACTGTTTTCTTCTCCCTATGGAGAAATGGGTAATGAATATTCAATATTGGTGGGAACCGGGGCTCGGGTTTTCGGACACCAAAAACGAAGTTAGTTGCAGCTGGTGAAGCGCGTATTAGTTCCACAGAATAACGAACTTGGGAGAAACCGTTTGTTTCAGAGGTGACTTTTGGGTCTGCCTATTCATGCTAACGTCAAAACCTATCTAGATCCTAAATGTTAATTTCATTCAGTTTGACAGAAAGAGACTCTTTAGCCGGTACGACTACAAGTTTGACACACACATACTGGGTGTCCCAGGAACAGTGTATCAGTATTTTTTCCGGGTTTATTTCTCACTCTAAAAGAAACTAAAAATACCTAAACCCCTAAATTGATAATTCTCTATCGATCTAGAATATTGCCGACTGGCCAACACTGGCTAGAACTGGCCATACTGACATTAACTTTGTCATTTCAAATGAGGCCCCCAGTATTACAGCTTCGGATTCTACACAAAATTTCATGAAAAAATCGTCCGTCACTCGAAATTTTCAGCGCACAATAAAGTGCACCTCAATTTACTCACATTGCATTCGTAGTAGCCTGATGGGTGTATCCACTTGGGGTGTGGGTGGTGATGGCTGAACCTGCTTGAGAAAACTTTTCTACTTCTTGTTAATTTACATTTAATAAACTCAAAAATGCCTAAAACACCCAGGTTTTTTACTTCACTGCATTAAAATGTAAGGAATAGAAGGAATATCTGGCATAAAATATAGCTGCATAAAATAGATATAGGCATAAAATATATGGAATACCTGGTAACCCAGATAAATAGGGTTTTGCAAGGATATGAATAGCAAGAGGTATGGAATTGCAACTAGGGGAAAACCAATGCATACCTACCAAAGTTTTCCTACAGTGGATAAAAACCAAAAAAAAAAAAAAAAATAGGACAAAAGCAGGCCAATCTTTCTACTAGTACTCCTTCTTGATCTCCCTGACGAGGCTGTCGCAGCGAAACTAGTAGGAGGAGATTACCAATAAAATGAATATGGAAGCAGCCGAGTTGAATTCCACCCTCTTCCCAAGTAGTTTACTTACATTGTGTTTTTTTTTACTATTATTATATTTCATAGCCCATATGTGACAGTGTTGGATATCCTATTTCTACAGCTCTGTTCAAAAGCGTCAGCTTCGTAAGTAGCTCAAAACTCACTTTTGGACATTAGGTATTGATCCATCTCGCTATGAATATGCTAATCATTGTCAGAACGACTGAGACCAGTAAAAAATTAATGGTTAAAATTATTGTTTTCCTAGTTCAATTCAAGATTTTCCAAACCAAATTAAGAATTTTCCATTTCAAATTCGTATTTTTTCAACATTTTATAGCATAATTCACATTTATAGCTTAATAAACAGTTGAGGCTTGGATGTCAACCAAGCAAGTACTATAGTATAGTGTGTACCAATCAAGTACTATAACATATGAGTGCCCTCTACCTCCCCATGTATAATAGTGTAGTGAGACTCCACCATACCTGTTTTGTTAGCATCCTCCAACTCTCCCATGAATATGGTGAAATGAATCACCGAAACGTCGTGAACAAACGTCCTCTTTCATTGACCGAACCTCAACAAACATAATATACCAGTATTATGAAGAACGTATATATATATATATATAAAATTTCAGGAATCGTTTTAGAATGGTCTGAAACGGATTTCCACGAAGGAAATTCTCAAAAATTTTGCATTAATAAAAATTTTAAGCCATTGCAATACTTAATTTTCTTCAAAAATTCGCTAATAGGAAAAAAAATTTGAAATGGAAAAAATTCTGAATTTGGTTTTTTCTGGGTTTGGTTTGGTCTGAATTTCATTCAGAGAACCTATGTATCAAAAGCCCATTAAATATACCTATTTATTGAGTTCTTTTAGATGGTGTCCTTCATGGGGGTTCCGACTACAGTGCCTACTGAGAGAAGTGTCCAAAAGTCGGCTCGAGGTGTCCACTTTGTAGGCATTAAGCAGTCTCTTCTCCACTCGGCGGGGAGAGTCGTGACAGATGGACTTATTTGGCAGTCGATCCATGGAGTCTGGTCCTCCTCAACTGATGACCCCCTCGCCGCCCCCATCTCCGACGCCACGTCCAATAAGCCACGTCACCGCCCCCTGCCACCTCCACCGACGACTGGGGTGGTCTCAGAGCGGGTTTTCGATAGCGTCGTCGTTGGTAGTGCCGTCATGCCCGCTGTTTGCCTATTCTCCGGCTGCTGCGGTAAGCTCTTCCTCTCCGCCTCCCGCTTTCCCCTCCCGAGGTGATACCCGAGGCGGACGACAGAGGATTACCGGCGGTCGGTGATCGTGTTCGGACTCGCTACACTTGGCCCTAATCCTCCGGACTCCCTCAGTTTTTTCCCTTCTTATTTTGTAAAGTCGCCTACCACTCACCTACTCTCTTCTCTTCATCCCTTCTCATGAGAGTTTAATCCCTTTCAAGAGCTATCCAGAATTTTGATGAGTGAACTATTAATCTTTAGGATTAGTGGGTCTTGTACACTCTATACCTATTTACGGGATTTATATAGTCTCAGCGTGATAAAACTAGTCCTGTGGTAGATGTTATTAATCAAGTCACCCTGAGTTTTTGAATATCCCTACATTATAATTCAAAAAGTTCCATGCAGCATGAGTTGATAAGAGAATTTTCAAAGAATAATTTTAACCGATTCGGTGGGTGATTCTCATAGAAAATTTCACGCTGATTCCGAATATACCATAATAATGTTCCTATGTTTAAGGAGGTAATTTACACCGTAAACCTCGAAAAACACGTTTTTTAGCTATCTTTGACTATACATTTTCAACATTCGACGCCTTGGAGTACCCCAAAAATTCTACCCAATGAACTCATCCTTTCTTTTGATATTATTGACATTTTAAATTTTGTTTGGATTCTTTATCTCGATTCCAGGGTCATATATCGTCTGGAGAGACATATTATATGGTCTGAAACGGATTTCCATGAAGAAAATTTTCAAAATATTGCATTACTTAAATTTTGAAGCCATTGCAATAGCTTCATTTCCTTCGAAAATTCGCTAAAACAACGTTTTTCACCTCGCATTAATAGGTACCTAATATTGTGAACACGATCTGCCATCAGAGAAGTTTCGTTCACGCAGTATGACTTGATAAGCGCCTTTTCTTATTAGCAGCGTTTTTTGAAATTTGAACCAATTTTGAACAATTTTCGATATTTAACATCGTAGAGTAAAGCTGATTACAAGAATACTCCAGGTTTGAATACTTGAAATCTTAATTTTACCGTAACCTTTCCCAATAAATAGAAAACAAAAATATTTAGACGAAATTAAAAATATGACCTATAATGCTCATCCTTTCTCCTGATATTATCAACATTTTGGCAAATTTTTGGACTTTTCAGATCTTAGGTTTACAGACAGTAGCACATACCTACGTGTTACAATTTAGTTCTAAAATGGATTCTTGCTTATGAGAGTGTTTTTTCACTTGTTTCGATCTTATGACATTGAGATGGCCATAATTTTCTCACATTACAGTTTAAAATGAAAAATAGGGACACCATTGGAGAAAGGGTTGAATTCCCTATCCCTCTAATGCACTATCAAAACTTCAAGGTGGATTCAGCGGGTGAAAAATTGGACTAAAAATACAGATTTATCAAATTTTCAAAAACTATATTTTTTCAAACGGCTCTATGCCCCCCC
>JAEMON010000010.1:15473006-15485915 GCA_030264115.1 Lygus lineolaris
CTCATCAATTTTCTGAGCGTTAATAAAATTATTTTTTAATCCATCCAATTATTACGAAGCACCTTCACACCGCACTACCAGCTCTGGATTTTAATGGCGAATATATTAGCTGGGTCATTTGAAGAAATCACCTCTCCATTACTCCAAACGGCTCATTATAGTGAGAACGGTGTTGCAATTACACATTATTCTATATCATATTACCTCGGTTATTTATTTCGGTGTAATTACGTTAATTCGGACTGGTTTGAAAGGTGGATGAACAATAATTAGGATGAAAATATTTTGACTTCAAAAGGTACAGGCTGCTGAAGAAAGGGGCTTTAGGTTTGGAAACTCGCGTACCTCAACAGAAATCGCGTAGGATAACGAAACTTCTATGCAGATCACGATTCTCCTCTGATCAATTAATCGATATTTCCAAAAGGAATCATTCGAGTAGTCCTCAAATTTTAAGTAGAAACAAATTTAATTAATTTCGATCAGTGTTGGGGTTCAAAATGTCGCATGTTGGCGACTTATGAAATTTGAGAAACGTACTCGTAGGTAAAACAGTTTTTCTGCCTTATTCATAATACATAAATTATGTTTATTATTGAAAAGTATATACCTACCTAAATCAAAAGTTTGAGTCATGCTGTAAGGCGTATCTAATTAACCACGAGTCAATTTTCAAAAATCTTATCTTTTTTTTGTAGTTTCATAATAGGTACCTAAATATTTTCACTTTAGTTGCTTTGAAATGTTCGACTTCTCACATTCGATTGAAAATAAGAGTTTGGCGTCAAGGGGGCTTTCTAAATTATACAAAGTGTATCTTACCTGCCGCATGTTTATCTTATATAATTATAAAACTCAAAGTTTGTCTGTTTGTGTGTTTTTTTGTTTGATCCTTATGCAAAGCTAAACGGCTGCACCGATTTACGTCCTTCTTAGTTCAAAATGATCAGCGAGTTCCGAACGAATTCAACGGGTATGTTAAAAATCTGGACGTCCTCCTTTACGGCTCGAACGAGGCTTCCTTTAGGGACGTTCGATGGGTAAACACATTCGTAAACAAGGGAGGTTTCCGCAATTTCACTAGTTATCACGGCCAATCCGTCAAATAGAATTTCACGAGACGATTCCAACGGTATTAGATAGTTTTCTGAAAGGTCAGCCGTTTAGATTCTATACGTCGAGATACATCGTCGCAGTTTTCATGGACGAAAAACTGTTATTGTATACCTCAGTCACTTCGTGAACTCGTTTTTCAATAACAGCCCAAGTCAGAAACGGAAGAGGTAGATTTCGACACAGAAACCGACCAAGTTTATACTTATGGATTGATTCATTTAGCAAGACCTCAATCAGCGATAAGCGCTTATTATGAACTCGAGGGCGAAAAGAGGGTTTCCAGTTACTCGGACGGGTATTGCATACCTACCCACAACACAGACAAAGAGCAAGTGTGTTATGCTATAACAGTTCATTCAATAATGTTAAAATCCTAAAATTCCCTACTAGAATTTGCCAAAATGGATAGATTATAACGGATATTATTAATCAAAATTAAGTTCAAAGGGCAGATGAATTTCTACTTGGAGGTTTTGCATTTTTCTTGGTAAAAAGTCTGAAGCACTTGGCTTGTTATTGCAGAACACAGCCCACATATCGTGAAATCTGATTTCCTTACAGACTTTGATTGAGTTAACACCGTTGGTTGTCAAGCACAGTGGTTGATGGTTTCGATCAGCTGTTTGCATCGTTGGACCGATTTTGAAGCAATTGATTGAGGTGCTATTACCTACACTGGCTGGAAGTCAGTGTGTGACTGCCAGTGTGGCGCATCCGCCACTACTAGCATTCATGTTTGATTCACGACGTTATGACAGGATAGTATACGATTTAAAGCGTGGGTCTCACATAACAACATAATTTTTACGATTTTTGACTTCTGGAATGGACTACATAATATATGTTGGTATGTATCATAGGGTAATAGGCTCATTTATGGGAGCAGCACACATTACCTCACCCCTGACCTACCTTAACATTTTTGGAATACAAAATAATGGTTTTGCACGTAATAATTGAAGAGTACAGGGGGACAAGGGGATAACTCACATTTTTTCCCGAAAATTAGTTGAAGACAGTTTGTTATAGATTGTGGGCTGGCCAACACGATGGGAACCTCAGATTAGGGGACCTCAAAAAACACTTTTTTTTTTAAAGCGATTTTTGACTCTAAATTTGCAAAATTTGACCCCTTGGAGTCCTACTCCAAAAATTCTGGCCAACGAACTCATCCTTTCTTTGGATATTATTGACATTTTAATTTTTTTGGATTTTTCATCTCGATTCCAGGGTCAGATATTGTCTGGAGTGCATTTGATACACAGGAATGTGGTTTTGATACTTCAATTAATTTGTAAGATACCTAAGTGGAAACCCGCAGAGAGCACAAAGTTACCCCCCTCTTTCCCCGAGCGTTTGTACCTTTGGGCGTTCGGCATAGTTTTCTGACTCGATAACGCTTGGAATCTAGGAATCGACTACCATATCCACATTCTACAGTTCGTAAGGCGAATTTATGTATTTAAAAAATTTTCCAACGTGGCCCACATCAGGAGTAATAGCTTTTTCAGCAGTAAATATGCTCTCCTGAAACGTTTTGAAAAGCTGAGTTATCCCCCTTTTCCCCTGTGGCCTTCAATTGGTAGGAAAATTAATTGATCAATAACGTTAGGGTTAAATAGTATTTAAGACTAACGCATAGGTCTCCGATAAAATATTAAAACTTACTGATTTCAACGACGAGGACACTTGTTAGGAGGTACCGATCGAGTGCAGCGGTTGACCGTCTAGATATGACTAACGAAAGTGCAGAACCTGAAGGCTCCCACTCGTGAAACTCGGGTTCGCAAACAACCCTTTGACAAATTTACATCTCGGCCTTGGTCCACCAATATTGTCACACCGGACAGGTAAACCTATTACGGCCATTGTCCTCACACCTTCCCTCGCCGTATACCTGTCTTCTGGGGAACTATGAAGTGTGTTTGCGAAATCGAAAGGGGTATTTCGACAAAGGCCTCACTTTTAACGAACTGGACACGCTCGATGCGAATTGTTTACATTCGGAACGTTGACTAATATCGCTTCAGGTAACGCAAAGATATTCAAATGGTACTGTCACTTTCAAATGGAACGGAACGGTTCTTACAACAATACGAAGGGGTGAATATCCTACAGTCGCAAGATGACCTCTTACAGGTAGTTCACCACTTTCGGCTCCACAATTCTTTACGTGGGCAGGTCCTCTTGAATCGAGCAATAATTATTGAACCAGAATAATTCTAAAGACCAGAATAATTAACGAATAATTATGAGAACCAGATCAATAACACAGAATTTGGATAAGTATCGGTTTATGGACTGTGTAAGTATTTTTTATGCATTGTATTTATGTGATTGTTAGAAAATTCGAATACAAATCTGTAATTTTTTTTATTAGATCGATCTGAGTATTTATGCATCAACAGTTGTACCTAATCCTGACTAGAGTTAGGTATTCGAGGTGAACAAAATATGATAAAATGAAGTTCCCAAGACAACCACAATAAGTGTGCTCCTGCAGGATTCGGATGGATATTGGTTGGAAATTTTTATTTTGAAGGGCTACCTTCATTTTCATTCATTCAGGTGTTGGGTATATTTTTTCTTTCAATGTGCCCCATGCAAGTTTTATCCATTAATAGTAAAATTTCTCAAAAAGTTTAACAGTGCGGTGCCCCTCCCAATTTCGGCCTAGAATCCTAAAATCTCATTCACCAACGTACGCATGAGCGAAAGGTGTGCAATATTTTTTTAAAAAGAAAAAATTTCCCATTTCTCCACACATTAACATTTTAAATTTCATGGCGCAACTTGTCAGGCATACTCATACTTAATGATAATTCGTATTTAAATAACAATAAATCAGATGTTGGGGTCTTGAAGGTGGTCTCATCCTCTCCCCTTGAATTTTAGAAGCAATTAATATCCACTCCTTCAAGGCGCTTTGTATTCAAAAGGGTTCTCCGTCCGAACCTCTCGTGTATTTCGTATGGAATTGAGAGTATGAATAGCATAGAGGGAGAGGGATGAACAACTTTGCCTCCCCTCGTGCTGAATGGTTGCTTATCAACTTCTTTATATGACCGAAAGCTGCGGTATGAAGAAATTAGTTACGCAACGAATCAACAGCTAAGTGTGCAATGGCACGATTTTTCTTTAAAGACGCTGCATTCATTTTATCTTCCCTATCATGATGATGGTTTTTGAAAGAGTGAGCAAAAAATTGCATACTTCCTGAGATAATTTTCCAGTGTATTCAATTATTGCAGTGTCAGCAAAAAGGATGCGAACGTGACAGACTGTCACCAAGGCACCTGGCAGCCTACAAACCACTCTCCAACCCAAAATAGGGGAATTTTGAAAATACGACGACCACCATCAATAAAAAGAGTCAAACTTATGCATGTGGCCTAAAACCTTTCTTCAAAAGGTGTTTAAAATTGTATCACATTTCTACGTACATATCTATCAACCGGAAATCAGTTTTAGAAGTTAAGTAACGTCCGACTCTGTTCTCAAATGTGAAGTAAAAAAAATTTGGCCCTCTGACGCAGTGGGAGATGATACGAATCTGTCTATGCGCATGCCCAACCGTATGATTTTTGTCACAGGCTAAACTCGGAACTAGTTGACCAATTCATGTGAAATTGGCAGAGGTTTCGCGGTTGGTCCCTAGACGGTTCCCTATGAATTTTATTACCTTACAACCTGGCAGCGTGTGAACATGCTCAAATGAGATATTCCTGAGACAACGGTGCTGGCTGGCTCCAAGACGATTGCCAACACATTTCAGACCAATTGGATCAGTACTAGCTACTGCGCACGCGCAAACATTAAATTTGTTGTCATAAGCACAACTCCGGAACTATCATACCAATTCGGGTGACTTTTTCACTAGGTAACTGATTCTAAACGTTCATGTTACAAAAGTGCACCCCCAATGTGAGCAAAACTTAGCTCACCCAACTTAGCGGACGTTTTTTACCTACGATACTCTCAATATTGATATAATAAAGAGTATCTAGGTACTATTTAACTGAACTTCAAGGTGTGACCACTGTTTAACTTCATTACCACCAGAGTTTCAGGCCAATAACGAATGTGTCAGAGGCAGCCAACATTTTGTTTCCATGTTGAGCACTGCTAGCTCAGATAACGTTGTTATATAACATTCCCCATACCTACAATGCGGTTGAAGGCCTGGAACTGTTTTAAAAGTATTCCCCAAGCAGTCAAAAGATTTAATCTTAATTTTTGTCCGATTATAATCCTTAGAGCCTTTCAAACGCCAGCGTAAAAATTGTCGGCTCTCAAATAGGTACGTAATAGCGCCCCAAAAAGGCAGTTTTCGTTTAAGCAACCGATAGTTGACACGAAAGTCAAGACTTCCTCCCCTATTTTAAAAGAGTTATTACCGTCGGCTGTAGCACTAATTTCCATGATTAGGGCACCAAAACCAAAAGGTAAGCAGGCTCACGTTCTCCAATACATATTCAACACACCTCACCTGTTCGCTTGCCTTGGTCCGCCCCATTAACTTCGAAAATTACCGTAATTGACCACTAGTGAATTTCCCACTTTGAGTTAATACCGCCATTTCACGACTCTGTGTATTCGTAACAGGGCTTTCAGCAGAAATACATTTTTCTGACTACGAAAAAAATACCATGTCTCGACGTTTAAACTATCTCGGTGTTAGTTCCGGGAAGTGTTGATTGGCATAGTTAGCCGATGAAACAACCTCATAATAATTGAAGCCCGTTTAGGGTTGATAAAAGAGGCTTTTGGAAGGCTGAATTAGGCCTAAACGAGGTTGATACATCTTGCTAGTAATCGATAAGGAACTGTAAGAAAAAAGTGGTTGTTTTTTTCCATAAAATACAAGTATCATGACTCTGTTTCAGCAAATCTTTATTCAGTCATGAATCCTGAGGGAGGCAACAATATGTTTCGCCAAAACCATCAATAGAAATCATTTGATTTGTGGAAGAATTGTCTGGTCTTAATTACTACACCCTTATAACCCACTCAATCTGAGTACCTTTGTTCTGGGTCAAATAATTTAATTTAGTAAAAAATACCTAATACAGCTGTAGAGCACCTACACATTTTCCTGTCTGTACTTCGATCAGAATTAAACAAATTTGCGATTTGATTCTAAGTCTACTAAAGTTAACGGAAGCTTTGTCGTCCCTTTTGAAAAGTGGAAAATTACCTTAGTAAAAATCCAATCATGATAGGTACACAGGCAGGTGAAAACTGGTGTACCTACCTACTGTTGTGTTTCAGCTTTCTGCTTAAACTTCGATGGGTCTATGAGTTGACTCAGGTATACTTGGCTTCTATTATACTAGTTCTTTTCATTACCTAATCCAGCTCCAGGCAAAATAAACTCAATCTTGACTCATCTTCTCAGACCACATCAGCATTATTATTCTCGCTTTTTCATTGTTTTTTCAGCCTAACTTTCATTATAGTGGTGAAAATTTTCCCAGTAGTTTTCCACTTCAAGGCTTTTCGGGGAACACACTCAGTTATTCAACATTACCCTGAAAACACATCATCTTCCAGAGCAATTATCAGTCCCTTTGGAGAAATAATTTACAGTCACCTTCCAATACACCTACTACCTACGTTCGTTCAACCCTCACCATCTGTCAACTTTTTCCTGTAATGATTTCGGTTAGTCCCAGGCCAGCAGGGATTATCTGTAATACTTTATGTGTAGTCATTCCATTGCCTCTACCACACTATGTACTACCATGAAAGGTATCTCCTCGATACCATCGAGTGTAACAGAAATAATTCATGTTACTTCATACTTTTTCAGAACTATCCTTTACACGTTTCAGAAAAATGGGATCAATACTGGTTGTAGACAATGGTAAAACGAAAAAAGTTTGATTGATCACAGACATTGTGGGAACTGCTGTGAGACAGGCTGGTTCTGAAGACAGGTTTACAAATTTGATTTCGCAACCATTTATCAAATTCAGGGGATCGCGGAGGATTACGAGCAAAAAAATACTAGGAGGGAGTGGATGTTTGGTAGGGAAGGCAACATGCGCGTATCCATCTTGCATAATGCTCCGTTGCTTACAATACAACATGGTCAAGCCAAACAAAAGCCTTTCAGGGACAGTCAAACAAATGGACGCCCATCGCTCAACCCCACTGGGTTCTCCCTCTTCAGCCTTCCCGGAGGGCTTTCAGTTCTGGTTCTCCGTGACTCTGCTCTTGTCACTTCAAAATAGATCAACTCAAGTTTTTTTTTTTGTTCCCGCGAGGAAGCTCTGCAGAAAGGGGCAGCCGACTTTGTGGCCACAACGCGTATCATCTAAGTAGTATCGTGAACAGTCGAATCTACAAAACAGTTAATAATGTATGCAGGAGGTATCTATTCGATTTCTGGTTGGGGAAAGAGATGTTCAAACAGATATTCATTGTTTCCATAGACCCTGTTCTGTTGTCACGAATAGGGTGTGCGCATAGGTAGGAAACTCTCATTTTTGACCTCAAATTTGGGTTCAGCTTTCTCAAAAACCCCTGTGATCCAATTTTCAACTAAAAAGTGAAGGGGCTGAGAGGATACCCAATCACGTGAAGGCAAAGTGAAAGGATTGGATCCAACTATATTATCTATATATGGCTATATTACTATGAAACAAACGACGCTACACAAACCCTTCACGCTGATAAATTGTGACATGAATATGTATTTTTACACTGAGTACGTGTTTCAAACGCCACGTCCATTTCACAATGTATACGCTTAAACTATTATAGACATTGCTTGTTAGAAGAAAAACACGGGTTTATCCATGTCAAAAAAGCTGCCAATTGGGTACCTTGGTACTAAGACATAGCTTCGATGATACGAACAAGAACTTCACGATCGTGTTGATATTTTCCTAAACTTGAAAAACAACAACAAGATCAAGAATACCCTGTATCAATACCTCCCAACCAACTGGGTTGTTGGGTAACATTTTTGACGGGACAAAATTTTGGATTGACCCCAGCGAAAAGACATATTCATGTCAAAATTTAGTCTGATTGAACCAGAAAAGAGCTGGAAAGAGGCGTGTGGCGCCAGAATTATTATCTTCAAGACCGTTGTATGCTTATAGGATACCCTTCATGTTGCACCATTTCGGAAAGCTCTCGCTAAGATCTATCATTTGGAAAAGAAGGAAAAAATATGCGCACACCCCCATTAACCTCTATTTGTCAACTCTTCTTTCTTTCAGAGTAAGTTTATGCATAGTTTATTCCTCAAAAACATCTAGTCAATCATTCATAACTCTGCTCTCTTGGTTTATGTTAGTAAACAACAGAGGCTAATGGAGTGCCATAAATCATGTATTCATTTTGGGATTATTTGTTTTTATATTTAAAAAACCACCTTGTACAGCCAAATTATTTATTGAGGTAACGTTTCTATCCATCTGGATGTGGATCCTAATCATACCTTCTAAGTAGAGTGAATGAAGTTGACATTTTTCACAATTGACTGTTGTCGTTTGAGGAAGTGTCCACATTGTGGACACAATGTGGACACTTCCTCAAAGAATTAAAGATGCGTTTATAGCCACCAATGTAGATAGCTTAGTCCCAGGCCTATGAAGAATTAGAGCGGCCAATAGGTTGGCATACGATTCTAGCAATCAAGTGTAGCGACGTTTCAGGCAGCTCCAGATTGACATGAACGTGGAACACTGATGGAATGGCCCCATTTGTGGAAATTAGGATAGCATCCAGGTTTATTTTGAAGATGAGAAAACAATATTACGTACTCAATACACTCATACGTACGACCCTGAAACGTTGATCCACATCTTGTTCGTTCGTCCCATTCATTAATACGCTAGATGAAAGCTATTTAACCACTTCGATATTCACGTGATTTATACAAATAATCTAGCGAATCTCTCCTTAAATCCAATTCCATCAGACGTTATTAAGGTTGTATAAAACTATTTGTTTGACGCACTGAAAATGCGAGCATTCGAATATAATGAATAAATCAGGGCTATTATGTCGGGTGCAGATGTCCAAAGAAACGTGTTTAATGTTTTGATTCGAATAACTACCTAATGGAATTTTATAATTCCCCATATATCTAATTGATGCCTATACCTACATATTGAGACGTGTCCGTATGGATTGGTGATAGATTTTTGTTGTTCTTAACAAAACTAGTTGTATTATTGAGTATCTATTTGACATTCTGCGCTTAAAACCAGCCTCACCTAACATTCGAACAAAAATTCAAATCAAGTCAAGGTTGGGAGACATCAATTTCGTAGTAGATTTCCCAATTTACAGAAGTAGTCAGAAGGTCAGAGCTGTCGGTACTCTTCTCCTCAGAATTTGTTTTTCGATTCGGTATAGGAGTGTTGAGGTACCAAGGGAGGCACCATTCTTCATCCCCAAAAGGCGATATTCGGTAATGGAATTGTCGAAACGAAGTGGGTAAGTTGTCACCTACTATGGCTACAGGGCGAATTATCGGCCTAAGTGAAGGGGAGGTTTGAGATGTCGGGCTCCTTGGAAGAGCAGAGACCCAGGACAAGCTCAAGGTGGCGTAATGGCCACTTAGACGCCTTTGTCCGCTTCCCTTACGAAGGAAAAATCTCATGATCGAGAGAAGGGTGTGAGAGAATGATTAGATTTCTTTCATTCCATACAACTGTCGCGTTCCCACTTCTTATCACATTTTTCTCTATTCTTTAAATTAATAATACGGATGGAAGCCGTTCGTTGATGTCACGCATTGTCCTCCTAATGTCTGTGCACAGATTGCTTACCCAACACACCGATTGTAATCTGTAGTTATAGTGGATTTGGAGCATCGCTCTCTCCATTATTCATTAATTTAGGTTCATCGGGGGTAGTATGGTAAAACCTTGGTAAAACTTTGATTTACAAAATAAATAAATAATATTAGTAGGCAAAGTTGGGTAATTGCTGGTATAAATGTGGGATTCTTATATTTTGGTGGATGACAATGACTACCCGCATTCTAAGTGATCACATGGCTTGTTTTATCCATAGATCGTTTAGGTGTATTATCGTATGGTTGGTTAGGCCCTCAACCAAAAAATCTCATTTGATCTTCTGTTGGCTATTGTCACTCATGGTGTGATGAAAATGCAGCCTTTCATAATTTGACTTATTGGTAGTCTGTAACGGAAAGTTTCGGAGCTTTCGAGTTTACATCCCTGCCATTTTCTTAGTCAATAGCAACATTTATAATGTATTTCTCATCACAATATTCGTCGGTTACCTACAACTGATTCAGTCAAACAACACCTGGTACTAATTATTCTTATCATCAAACATCTGCGTCATGAATAATAAACTTTACAATTATTATCAATTTATTGTTAAGGATTCCCCAGATTACTCCTACAAGTAGCTCACTTTCAAAGAAACTACTTTAAATGTCCTGCTGCTCCATTTGAAGCCCGGAACAGCATATTATTAACATTATCAACAACAGAAGAATAAAAATGTGGGTATTTTTTAACAAAGGTAGGAATGATGAGGGATGATGATGTGGGACTAGATTTGAGTTAAATAAAACTTGGTTAGGTCTCTGAAAGGAACATGAAATAAACTCATAATAAGCAAAGTCTGTCATGTTGGGTGTGGTACATATAGTTTCATCGTATCGGTGTATTGTACGACGTATTGATGTTTCGAGGATTTCACGTTTACGCATGCGCAGAGGCTACCGTTGGTCGGCTGAAAATTAATTTCATAGGGGACTAGGTATCTAGGGCTTAACCCGCGTAATCCCTGAAAATTGCATCAAAATCGGATTCAAATTGTGGAAGTTATGCGTGTTGCAAGGATTCCCGAACACACAGACAGACAGACCGACAGACAGAGACGAAACCAAAATTGTTCAGGAAGGTCTAAAACGTGTAAAGCGAGTTGAAATTTTGGAGGTAAAAAATTGTTCACCTCCCAAAAGTGAAAACAATGCTTCCGCTACCTTGGTAGACTCGGAAGAAAAAAAAAACTTTGCTATCAACAATATTTATTTCACTACCTTAATTTCCTTTGGATATAGGTATGTAAACATTTTTAGTATAAGTCTCTAGATCTTGATTCTTACTGAGAAGTTGTTTTTTAGTGGACTTCTGTGCCCCATACAGTAGCACAGTGACAGATAACCGGGGGTATGGATCATGACCGTTTCAAGGGACGGAACCGGAGAGACGAAGGGGGTTCGAATGGCCCGAGCATTACGGAGTTGTTGAGTTTATGTTCTCCCATTCCGATAGATGAGCCACATCGTTTCTGATGAGTGTGAAAATTATTACCCTCCACAGTTTACCCGCGCGGTTTCGACGTCTTTCGTAGTACCAAACCGCCCCGAGGGAACGATATGTCATTTGGATAAACACACTCATTACATTACATGGCCTATAATGACGGTTTGACACGCGCTGCATTCTGTTTTGCCTCCACGACTTCTGGCCTTTCAGGTAGGTACCTAGTTATTAGGAAAGAGTATAGAATCGATCGAAAATTGATGAATGATTAAACCTCGCCCATCATTTCTTTTTTATTTCCTCGATATTCCGCCCCAATGAATGAATGAATTTAGTGTCATCATATATCATTACAATATCTTTATCTTTACTATTATAATAATTGTCAAGTCTGTGTCTGTTTGTTTGTATTTTTGTGACTCAACTCCGCTCGAACAGCCACGCCGATGTTGATGGGTTTCCCCCTCGAAATTACGAGTATGTCGTTGTCGGTTATAAGCTATTGTTACGTCGTATAACCTCTCCCTTCATCGTGAAATCGGTCATCCTTAGTGAAGTTGATTGAATAAACACGTTTATAAATAAGGGATGGTATTTCAATTCTGCAAGTTTTCACATCGAATAGGAACGGGATGCACACCGTTCTAAAGGATTCAACGATACCAAAACCATTTCTGTGAGTTGAGCCCTTCAGATTTCATTAATCGTGAAGGACTGTCAAAATGTGGTAAAAAAACATCGCAATAATTTCATTACACAAAACGTTGGTCCCCCATTTGATTGTCAACTCTTTTTCCTGTGAATTTCCTTTTTGCTTTTACGTGATCAATTTATTCCTCCTATATACATTTATGATGAAATGTGCGACGCACGGGTTCATTGGCTTGCAAAATTTAATAATTGTATAAGACATTTCCAAGTTCTTTCTTGATATTCATCTATTGATGACGTTATTTTTCATAATAATTAAGGTGCATCATTTTCTCAGAGCCACAACCTTTCAAACAGTAGAAAATGAGAATAAAAAAGGCTGTAAGGAATTGAGCAGGAACAATATCAACATACACCCATGTCCAGCATTTTATGAGTAAATAATATACAGATGAACTATTACCTACTCCATCTTCAGGAGTAATGTAACACAGTAAAACCTAACTTGAGAGCAAATAGTAACGCAAATTCACGACTAGGAAAACCAAGATAATATTGCTCTATTATGAAAATTATTATGTGGAAGCTCTCTGGCCCCATAGGTACAATGGGGTACATTGTATGTAGCCATAGTACCCATAGGATACATGTACCCATAGGGTACATTGTATGTAGCCATGAACTATCGTTATCCGTTTATGGAATCCACGAAAATATTGGCACAGGTATAACTCCCAGGGTTGATTCACTTACGATTTTCTTCAAAGTATTGTACTTTAACCTCAGTCTACCTTGAACTTTATGTTCCGGAAGTTGCAAAAAAATCCAAACTACCTGTTTTTTAAATGGTCGATTTATTTTTACTTTTGAAAAG
>JAEMON010000010.1:15496411-15512421 GCA_030264115.1 Lygus lineolaris
CAACCCAGAAGTTGATCCACCAGAATAGAGACCTTAAAATCTGCTAAGGAAATCTCTGGACCAAATTTTACATAATTGTTCGCTCAGTTGTTAGATTCAAGGTTACAATAAGTATTGAGAAAGAAACACAATTTAATGTTGATATATTTGTATTCGATTGTTATTCATCTTGTTTGCATTAGGTACTCATAACTGGGTGAGGAACAGCAATCATACAAAAATGTGATACATTACTTATATTTAAAAAAATGTATCCCCAACTAATTTATATAAGTAAACGAGTTTTTTTGTTAGTCAACATAACCATTGCATGAAACGTTGGTCTTGTTAGGGGGGGGGGTTAGGTCGGCGGGATGATCAGGCTATAACATGAGATTATATTATTCAACTTTACATTTCATGGACACATGGTTGAATAGGGCAATTCATAGCGTCGCCAAACCTCAACTAACCCGGCAACAACAAAGATCAACAGCAAAACCAGAATTAATATACCAGCGTCTGAAAGTAGCAAATGGTGAACAGCCCAACCTGCTTGATGCTCAGTTTGGTGATCCGAAGTGCTCTTCGACGAATCAGTAGTGTTAACCACATCGGGAAATGATATTCCAACCTCATCGGCCTCGAGAGCACTTTCTGTCGTTTGACCTCTCTGGGTGGCCAAATGTCTATCTAGTTCGTATTTGGGGAGTCGGAGAAGTAGAAATTTCCACATTTTGTGGCAATCGTGGTCATGCAAGTGCTTCCAGGGTTCTTTGCAGTTCGAGTAGAAGGTGCCCCAGGCGTTGAAACCGCTGCTGTGGTCGCTGTTGTGTCGGTCGTAAATGTGAACGGCGCACGCGAGGTCGTCGGTCAAGTCATCGTCCATAAGCTTGTCGCAAGTGACGTTGCACTGCCCGCACCAGTGCTTCCCGGCGATCCGGAACAAACCGTGGTAGCCAAATTCATTGTAGGACGTGTTGAGACCTGTCGCGAGGTACCCGATGCACACCCAGGTGGGTATTTGCCAGAAGGATACGTGGTACTTGTCATTAGTGAGTACCTGGCCGAACTCACAGGGATCGTATTTTTTGAGGTGAACGAGTTCTAGCAGAGACAGAAGCAGAAGCGATAACCACGCTAGGCACCTCATGACTGATGTTATGTCTACTGTAGTTACTGTCATTATCTCTTCCTTCAAGAACGGTCGGAGAAACAGATAACCTCTTTATCGACAAAGACCTATCTCATTTCAGTTAGACTCGTTATCATATCCCTTCATGATAAAAAATTGCGTTTTGGTTATTATGAGAAGAAAAACAATTTTTTTTTTTGCGTGATTGGGCCAAGCTGTATGTAAATAGTGAGAATCGAAGAATCGATATTTTTGTTGATTTACACATTTGGGTACTGGCAGTATACGAATCACGTACTAATCCAACTAAGTAGCATAGGGCAAATGCGAGGAACTCTTGGAGGAACTCTTGGATTAGAGTCCCTGCTAAAGAACTCCGTTGCGAGGATTTCATGTTCGCACATGCACAAAGGCAACCGCTGACCAGATAACGGCGTAATTCATATGGGATTATTTTTATAGGGGAGTCCCCAACTAACATCTAAGTTCGATCAAAATCGGACCATTCTACCTATGTATAGGTGGTTGCCAATGGTACAAGAGCTTGGTCATGAAATGGGAATGGCTGCAAACAGAGCTTCCTATGATCTCAGTTTTGTCAGGTAAAGTTTTCATTCTTTCGATGGAAATCAAAACTGTACAGGCCAGTAAGATTAGGTATTAACGCGTTTTCGGCAAAAATGGTCGTTTTTTCATACATTTTCTCCATTGCCCATTTCTTGTTTTCCAGCAATCCAGTGAAAATTTACGTTCGTTCAGAGTATATTTTACGTAATGCTGTTTCCATAAACCATTGTATAAATCAATTATTATCAACATGTACTTACCTACTTAGTATTATACAGGGTGTCTCAGAATTGAGTACACAAAATTTAGGGATCGATTCCACAACTAATTCCCAACAAAAGTGTCTCCCAGTGTTTTCTCATTAACCCACAATTTTATTGAGTTTTTTTCAATTTTAAGATTTTTTTAGTGTTTTCGACTTTTATCCGCACTAAAATGGTCGTATTTCCCTTAATATATCGTCCAAATTAATTTTTGTAGAGCCTAAAATTCAATTTATGTTGTATTTCATATTTCATCAAGGATTTCATCAGTGGTTTTGACATAAACGTTTTTGATGAAACCCGTTTGCAGGAACCGGAAAAATATCTACGTTTTATCAGCTTTCCAACGGTGTAGTATTTTTAAACTGTTGTGCACTAACTAAGGGAGAAAATTGCGTTTAAATGCAAGAAAACGTGGCGTGGCGTTTTTGAGTAAATCGAGTGTTCGGGTGTTTCTCGATTCGACCATGGCTAGGGGAGTTAGGTATCGTTTTCGAAGTAACTTTTCCCGCTGAATCGAATGGTGAAACTCCTGATTAATTTCGACTTATAGAAAATGTATTTTCCGTAGAAAATAGTGCATTTTCGGACATACGACCGCCTCTAATCCATTTCTTGATGAATTAATGAACACCCTGGGCCAGTAATGGGGAAACTTCAATAATCACATTAAAAATAGCAAAATATGGATCAGAGGCGCTTGTATATGCGAAATTGCACTAGCTGAGGAAAAGGAGATGTTTTTCCAGTTCTTGCAAACGGGTTTCGTCAAAAACATTCACGTAAAAACCACTGATGAAATCCTTGATGAAATGTGAAATACGACAGAAATTGAAGTTCAGGCTCTACATGAGCTCAATAAATAGAGTTTCAGTGATTCAAAAATGACTTAATTTTACAGGAAATTTAACGCTCTTTCCAACGGTGCCCTTAATCTTAATTTTAGACAGTAAATTAAGGGAGTTATGACCATTTTAGTGACCTAAAGTCGAAAACACGAAAGAAATCTTAAAATTGGAAAAACTCACGAAAATAGGGAGTTAAGTAACGAAAAAACTATACGATACACTTTTCATTGGAAATATGTTGTAGAATCAAAATCTGAATTTTAGCGAATTTTCGAAGAAAATGAAGCTATTGCAATGGCTTCAAAATTTAAATAATGCAAATTTTTGAGAAATTTTCTTCATGGAAATCCGTTTCAGACCGTTCTAAAACGATTCCTGAAATTTAACATTTTTTATTTGTATACATATTTATATATTTATTAATTTATATATGTGTCACTCCAGACGATATCTGCCCGAGGGATCGAGAAGAAAATCCGAAAAATTTTCAAATTGTCAATAATATCGAAAGAAAGGATGGGTTCGTTGGCCAGAATTTTTGGAGTACTCCAAGGGGTCGAATTTTGAAAATTTAGAGTCAAAAATCACTGCAACGTGTTTTTTGAGTTTTTGGTGTGAGTTATCATCTTAAACATAGGAACATAAATATGGTATATTCGGCATCAACCTGAAATTTCCTATAAGAATCATCCACCAAATCGGTTAAAATTATTCTTTGAAAATTCGCTCACCAACTCACGCTGCTTTTTTGAACGTAAGAACTTTTTTCTACTCAATCCTGAAGTACCTCGTAGAGAGATGTAGAGATATCGTACTGCTTTTCTTAAAAGGTCTTACGTTCGGCAGTTCTTACAGTCCAAAATTGTCGGAACGGAACAATATTTGCTTAGGTACCAACCTGTTTCTTCTTGATGGGAACTCGGGAATGACAAAAACAGTCCTCACGATCTTGCACTCGAAGTCAAACTGGACGAAACTCCATCCCCGCGCCAAAACTATCTTCAGTGGAACGGAGTCACCGATAGTGATAACGTGGGTGTGCAAATGAGGAACAATTGGGCCAAATAGGGACAAGGGCCCACCCCTGATTTACAGCTTAGGAACGTCCCTCTATTGTTCTGGGTAACGCAACAATCCGAACAACCACCCGACCGTCCGCATACTCATGCCCCACCCCGCAGAGGAGGAAGTGAAGTGCTCCCTTTTGCGAAAATGATTTACGGGCAGATTATGCTCTTGGAAACCTCTTCTTCCCTCATTCTTACCCACTTCTTTCTTTTTTTCACCCTCGCCAATCATCCTTACGGAACAGATGCCAACTTTAGCGAAGCAAACATTGGGTGAAAGAAGTAGAAAGTTGAGAGGGGTCCCATTTTTAGCATAATGGTCTCAACAATACTGACCTTTCTTTCTGAGCGGTTTCCTCTTCAGCGTAGCAGAACTGTCATGCTCGTAATCACCTCAATAGCCCACAAAATACTCACAGTGTACGACCGACCTAAAGTTTGCAGGACTTTAGGGAGTGCATATGATTATTTATACACCTATAATACGAGTTAATGAAAAAACTCGGGTACGTTAGTCTTCAAAGGTTGGTATCAATGGTTGTGATACATTTCTGTAGGTGACCTATTAAACCCCTCCCAGGTGCATATTATAAGGATGAGTTACATACATATTTATTTTTCCTTCAAGATCAAAATTTCGAATATATTTATAGGAATTGTGTGGGTTAGGATATTATGGTTCACTAAAAGTTTCATTGCAGTTGTTGGCTCAATAGTCCTTTGCAAATCCTTTGCATATGAACAAATTAGGTCCCGTTTCGTCCAAATTTGGAGGATCGTTAAGAATTTATCTACTTCTGAATGGCCATTCAGACACCGAATTTCCAACATAGATTTTCCTAAAGTTTGTTTACTAATTTGTAAATATTTTCTGAATGGTTTTCCATAAATTTAGTTGTATGAGTCTTGGCTCAATGTGTTCTTATCCCTACATTGAATTGGTGTATAGGGGAAAGTGCGAGACGGTCTAAAACTTGTAGATTTATAAAATCAAGTACTGGCCCCATTTTGTATCACTATTGTAGAGTGTAACAAAAATATTAATACCCACAAATACCTGATTAAATACATACATTTATTTAATTTGATTGAGTATTATTTATTGACTCTTCGATCAAGCCAGATACTCTCCCTTTGTGTTCGATGGTTAAACTTGTAAGCTGCACTTGATAAATAAATAAGATTTACAACCCAGATGAGCGGGGAAGTGAGCAGAAGCTCGAAGCGAAGAGGAGGTTCGGGGGGTCCATGTCAGAGACTAATCGAGGACTGGATGAGGCAAGTTAAATTAAATAGGCCTCTCCAGACAAAGGGGCGATAGGGTTCGGCTGTAGGGGGGCGGTGCGGGGGGCGATGGCAATTGATTGCTAACTGCTAATTCTCCACCAAGTTGTAATTCTCAGGGTTAATGACACATGAAATCTTACACTATATTTAAACCTGTCAGCGGCAGTGGAGAGCGGAGGGAAGAAATATCGAGCTGAGTTGCTCTCGAAAGGCGATAAACAACAGTTCTGAATCGAATAGTAAGTGTAACGGTGTTCTATAACAACAATTTACTTTCTTCTCATTGTATGCATGTTTTCGGGTACCTCAACAGCTCACACTTGACGTTGAAAACTAAGACTGGACATCCCTCAAAATTGTATGACTCAAGGTGTTCGTCTTCTCATCAATACAATAATTTCAGACCGAAGGTTCGAAGTATTGTAATGTCTTAATGTGATTGTCTCTATGAGTAGATAATAATTTATTACCTAGTCCACATAACTTACTCACTAATTTCTTGAGACGAGAAGTATATGGAGAGTTGAAGGAAGAGAAATATGAAAAGTGGAATGGGTACATCAGTTGCGATTTTGAGCGAAACATTATCATAAGCCGATTCGTGGATAGCAAATCAGAAAATCAACCTTGATGAAGGAAGGAAGGCCAACTTGCCAACTCATATTTTGCTGAGCTAGTGAACTGAGGTAAATCTGAACAATGATCATTTGGAAAAATTCAATCAACACAAAAAGATTACCAAAATATGAGGTGGATGATGTGCCCAAAAACTCACTTAGATTCAGCGTGAACAATAACCTGGAAAACGATTCTTACCTCCTCCAGTAATAGTCAGGTCGTCAACACCCTAAAACACTCGATTTCCGCAAAAAACCCACGTCTTTCCGAATTCAAATTCATTTTCTGCCTCAATTACTGGGCCAAAATCAAAAAGTACCACACCGTTGGAAAGCTGAAGTCCTGAAGAAGTTTTTCCCGTTGAGTGCATAGCTCAACAGCCATGGTTTAGAAGCAAAACGATGAGTGAAAAAAGTAAATTTTGGAAAATTCTTGAAATGTGAACTTTAGGCTGGGTTTTGAAGCTTAAAAATTTACTGATGGAGATAGTAAGCCTCTCCTATGGGAATTCAACGCTATTTCCAATGGTTAATTCATTTTTTAATTTTACACTGTAAATTAAGGGAGTTATGGCTGTAAATTAAGGGAGTCAGTGATGTGAGAACAAAGGGAAAAACAAAATCTTAGAATTGAAAAAACTCCAAAAATAAGGAGTTAAAAAACTCTAAGGAGACATTTTTTGTTGGAAATGACCTGTGCAATCGATCCCTGAAGTTTGTCCTAACTTAACGATACACACCCTGTATATTACTCTCTGTAGTGAAAAACACGAAACCACATTTCGAATGGTTTTCATGAACAATCTATACATTATTATGACGTCGGAATTTCAGTAGGTATTACTATACCTACCTATTATAAATACCACTATGTACTTCCATGAAGGTACTTCTGGCGATTTTCTTCAAGAAAAAAATGTTTTAAATTGGTGAGTCGCCCTCCTGTACACGAACCATGAAGTAGGTAAGTGATCTCAGATCTTTCATAGATGAATCAAGGTACCATTTTAAAAATAAAGCTTTGTGTAAGTATTATTGAAGGAATAATCTTAAAAATAATAAATGCAACTTATACCAACGATCAAGAATACAATGGCAGATTAATAGGTATGGAAAAGAACGAGTTTTAGTGACTTCAAATAACAGCAAACAAAAAGACAAGATGTGGTGTTGCGAGGAATAGTTGTTCTAAATCAAATGGCTCACTCCGAATTTGATATATAGGCATCAATAAAATATCAATAAAAATCAGGTCAACACCCCAACATCTCCCTCGCTCAAAAAACATATATGTAGAATTGAAAGAAATATCGAAGGAGTGAACTAACGGAGAGGAAAGAGAGCGCGAGGAGGTCCAATATTTACATAAAACTCCTGAAGGATTAAGTCTGTAGGCTTTAACCTCCCTCATTTGCATTTCTACTTTTTCTTCCGAGAGCACGTTAACTCTGGTCTTGACGTCCTCCATTTGTCACCATCCTCCTTATCTCCGAGACTTCTCACGGAAGATATCTGAAGCTCCTTAGTGAGGTATCTACCTATACTAATATAATTTTGTGCCCACCCGCTTCAACGAAAGCAGCTGAATGGTCTCAAACAAATTTGAAAAAAAAAAAAGAGGGGTCATAGGAAATTTCACGTTAATCATACGAATATGATGTATCTATGCTACCATAAATAAGGAATACTGATCCTGTCCTTATACTTCATGCACACAAAAATACCTACCTAAGGTATTTTTCAGTAACTACCTATAGGTTTTGGGTTCAGGTACCTTTTTACATGTTGCTCCCTCACTACCTAATGTTTATATTCGCGCAAGAAGTAGAAACAAATTGTCCTCCGACTTTGAAATTTCACATGCTTTCTTCGTTTCAAACGAGGTTTCAAAGCTTCCTGAACATTTTTGGTTCTGTGTCTGTCTATCGGTTTTCTGCGTGGTAATCCCTTGTCCCGGCCAAAACGATACGCAGTTAAATTCCAATTTAGAAGAAATTTTCAGAGATTGTACGGGTTAGCCTAACCCCTATGAATTTCAACTTTTTCTGAGTTCCTAGTAGTCCGACTATAAATTTGGGGGGTAGTTGGGGTCCGCCTCCAAGTTGATTGCTTATGAGTTTCGTTACGATTGAGTCAGTAATAGCTACTTCGCATGCACTAACTTGAAATTTGTTAACATATGAAAAACTCCGGAACTAGCCGTCCAATCTAGTCGACATTTTTAACGAATGTGTGGGTTAGCCCCTATGGAAGATCCCATTTATAAATTTCATAGTAGCGTGTGCTTATGCACACAAGTGAATTGTTACGTCCATGTTGTGCTATGTGAGGATATGCTATACTGCCCACCCAACTTGGCATACGTTCATCATTAGTTATCTTTTTTGAACGCCGTTCCTCTGCCTATTTAAACATTTGCTTTTTACGTAGGAGTCAACAATCAATAAGAAAATGTCCAAGATGTCATTATTATTTCCTTACCTACCTGTTTTAATGAAAATTCAAGCGAAAATAAGAAATATAACGAAGCGACGTCGGCCCATTTCTTCGGGGTGAAAAAATAAAGAATGATATTTCTTCAAAATTAAACCAAATTGAGTAAAATCGATCGAATTTCCACTGAAAACCATAAATGGGGCGACGTATGTCTCAGAAATCGCTGCAAAGAGCACCCGACTTATGGAGCGATTTCGATCAAATTTACGATTATTGTGATTTTCTGGCTCTGAAGGTCCTGTATAGTTTCCACCCGGATCAAAATCGGCCTCTGCTCATGCGCTAACGTTAATTTCCTGAAAGATTTACGTCAACAAGACTGTTCGGTAACATCGGGTCGTGACGGGTAAGACAGATTTCGAATCTTGGTCCGGCCACTTCCAGATCCCCAACAAACCTACAGTCGGAAATAGAGTCACAAATTGAGCCCTCAGATCAGCTGAGTGGAAAATTGAGCACCCAGATCCACATAGTCAAAAAATAAACTCGCACATCAGCTGAGTCGGAAATTGAGCTCCGAGATCAGCTGTGCTGAATTGTATGTCCATGTTACAATATAAGTGAGGAAGCTACTCTGTCTACCCAACTTGGCAGACGTTTTTATTGCAAAATAATGGAAAAGTTCCTGGCCAGGTTACAAGCTAAAGTATAAGAGAACAGGAACAGGAACAGGAACCTATCTACTCTCATCTTTTTCTTTCGCCTAGAATCGACAGTCCTTCCGTGGTACCGATACACAGGTAATTAAATTCGCCTGTCGATCAGGCAACTGTTCTATTATTTTTGCATCACCATTAGGTGACGTTTCAAGAGCACGAAAGGCTTCTGAAACTATCCATGATGCAAGGGATATTCGTTCACGGTGATAAAATACTCCAATAGGTAGGAACCTTAGAGGAAGAATACCTATATAGGTATATTAGTGATTATTCATTGTTTAGGTAGTGTTCATGACATGACAGACCTTACCACATTTTTCAAATTTGTTGGATCGAATCAACTTCGCCATTTTACGTTCATTTACGTTGAAAGAGTTACCTACCAACGAGAAGGGCCTCCGCCATTCCGACTTAATCGCAAAATGCCAGTTTGAAGCATAGAACAGTTGGCGGGAGGGCGCATCACCCCAAGCGGAAGACTCCCAGTACGTGCTGCTATCTGTCGATTGAACCTCGAACTTCTAAGAATCGTTGAGGGGGAACCAGTAGTGCCCGGGGAGGGAATCCACGAATCTCCCTAAACCGTACCGTGTCCTCCTTCTACAGTACACGGCTTCTTTACTGACAAACTACAACTTTTCATTACTTGAGTCCCGGATATTCCCAAATAAGCACTCGACGATATTCCTTACTAAGGTGAAAAATGTTGCTCCGGCAAGAATCGAACTTGCGTGTGTACCTACAACCTCTGGATTATTTCTGAGAACTATTTACAATCACCGGACGGGATTAAATTCAATAATTAGGACAATAATACATCTAAAACGTAAAGTAGGTAAGGACCTAATCCAAACATTGTGAAACAAAAATATTGTGAAAACGACTCAGAGAGTAGGAACCTACTTCAAACTCCACATTACCTAACATTTTTTTTCCTTAACAGGGAATTGAATAATCTCATTTTCGCTCACGTGAGTGTGCGCAAGTTGTGGACTTTTTGGTAGGATCCATTTGTTTACATTGCAGATTCGGATTCTACACCTACCTCGCCATCCCTTACATGGTTTTGTTTCGTCACAACCAAAGGTAGTCGAACAAGTTGTATCCACCGAATTTAAAATTGGCCCGACGGCGATGAAATTCATAGGGGACGGTCCAGGGGGTTCCACTGCACAACCCATGAAAATTTCATCGAAATCAGATCATAAGTTTCGGAGTTTCAAACCTTCTATAGAGATTTTGCACCTTGTCCGTCTGCCTGCGTGTCTGTGGTCAATCTCTTGTCCCAGGCAAAACTTCGAAACGTTGGTACGACTTTGATGACATTTTCAGGGATTGTGAGGTTTGAGCCCTAGTTCGTCCCGAAATTTTAATAATAGCCTTTGCGCATTTGCTAATAACGTGAGTATATATAATATAACGTGAAAATATAACGTGAGTCTCCTGAAATATTTACGTAAAGAAGGCCGGATAATATCCGAACCTTGGTCAGGGCACTCCCGAATCCCTAACAAATCGAGTAAAAGCCTAAAGATCTAAACTGATAGATCTAAACTAATAGAAATAAACTTTTTCAGAGCTTGAGAAAGGAGGCAGAGTCAATTTGAAAGAGCTTGCGAAAATATCATAGGGTTGCGTTCTTCTTCTCCAAAACATGGAATATAACCGTACAAAATTCATCACAATACATATCTATTTGTCTACAAATAAGAACATGATTGTTGTGATCATAGTGAGCAAGAACGCGTACCTATTTTTATTATTTTAAGACCGCATAATGACGTCTTCACATCCACTAAACATGATTGGTTAGTTGGATAGCGCCATCAGTGAAGAGCAGGAGTTCATTAATATTTTAAGTACCTATTTTGCCATCCACATCAAATCTTTATAAGAGAAAGTCGAATAATATTATGAACCTTATTCCTAAACTCTGGAATAAAAGGTGAGCAAAAAAAAAGAAAGACCTGCAAATCGAGCCTCTAACAGCCGGCAAAACGTACTTTTAAGAGAGTTGCTCGAGTAAGGTAGCGTGTGATGGAAGGAAGTTCATGACTGAGCATTAGGCCTGATGATGGCCACTGTTTCCCTGGCAGTCTGTCCGCCGAATGAGGCAACCATTAAGGCGAGAGAGGCAGATAAGAGCGGTGGGGGTGGCTGAACGTCTCATAATGTTCACTTCATTCGAGCACAACAAGTTCCAATAAGAGTCTCCTCTCAATCCGCTTTCTTTTCATCATCCAGGTTCCTGGTAGAATGATTTAATTTTCGATTTGCTCTACTTTGATAGGTCAAAAGTTGGATGTGATTTTATCGGAGAAAGAATGTATTTGTTGTCTCTGATTATCAGAGAATGACTTGGAGAAATGACTCCTTCTTCCATTCCAGAGTTGACTATGACCTTATTGATCTATTAGATCCTCAGGAAGGTGTAAGTAAAGTTTCTTGAATAGATCAAATTTAGTTCATCTTGAGCATGGTCCCTATACATATAAATATACAACTATTGGAAAATTCATTATTTTCCGTCAAACTCTGGGATGAGCGTTTCATGAGTAGTTGTTTTGTTCTGAACTGAATGAGCAGTTAAACCCAATTAATCTGTATTCTTTTGTTAGGTATTATGAAAATAACTTAATGATGTTGTTTGGTTTATATAGTCAGGATTCAGCCAACATGAGTTTGTTCGTCCCATCCCCCTATTTGGCTGAGTCCCAACTAAATAAACCCAACAATTACAAAATGCTGCCGAGCAATTCAACAACAACTCATTGGTACATTAAATGTAACTAAAAATTTTAGTTATGAACCGTAGTTTTCTGTATCGAGATTGGATTGGCAGAGTTGTCGTCAATATTAAATTAATCCAAATAGAAAATTAGGTAGTTAATTGACCATGCCTAAATACATTCACATATACTTACCGAGTTGTAACATTATTTGATGTTTGTCGATTGGTTTTTGATATCGACACATTTAGGACGCGTCGTCAAAGTCAACGGTCACTACTCGTACCTCATCGAACTGAATGGAGCCATCATCTTGGATGGAACCATGCAGATCAATTGAGGCAGTCCCAAACTGCTGAATCTTCAGAAGATGTAGATAAGAGATGGAGATTACTATAAGAGAAGATGTAGTATCTATGAGTACATAGACACACAACTTCAGTTAGCAATAAGAGTATCTCATTCAAATCTGCTGTTTCATGTTACATAGTTACCTGGACTTTAACTTTTTACGACTTTATTTCTGATGTGATGTCTGATATTTCTGATGATTTGAACTAGTACATTGGTAAATATTTTAGATTGATTTATTATCTTATCAGGTATTTTTGCTTTGCACTGTCAAGTTTTCTCATTTCAAGATTTTGGAAAAGTTATATTCCCAATATTGTTGCTAAAATCTGTCGACCTATCAAAACTAATTTTTTAGCAAAACATTTCTGAAAGCCCTACCAAACCTATGGAATTTCTGAAAATTAAAAACACAAAAAAAAGTGATTGGCTCTTTGAAAAAGATTACAAGCAGAAGAGTACAGTAATACAATTTTTAAACGCCAAAAATACCTATAATTTATATTGCGTACAGTCGTACGCAAATACTAATCGTATAAATCGTATAAATCGTAATAAATACTAATTTTGACGAAGGCTAACTACCATCTACATTTCAGTGTTGGATTAAATATATTTTAGCAATACTTTAGGAAAAAGAGATGAAAAGGATGTTCCGACCATGCATGGATCTCACCCCAACGTCACAGGCCTGAATGAGTAGATGGAGTGAGAAAGTTGCTGTAGGAGGCGGAAGCTGCCGTTTGGGAGTCGCAGACAGTTTAACACGAGGTAGCCAATATGGCGAAGGTTGATTATGTTTTTCACACGGCGGATAAAAAGTCACGGTTGAGCTCCTTATCTCTTGGATAGCTAATGTTTCGGCCATTAACAGTTCTACGAGCAATTACCCCCTGCAGTCCCCTCCGCACCGCTTCCTTGAGGTTCCGCGAGACCTGCCAAGATGGAGGATGAGACTCCTTGAACGCTATAATAGTTGTATGAAACACTTTGAAGTGGACCTCAATTGAGCGAATCTACGTCTCTTTTGTACACTTTTGATGACGACTCATTGACGGATGGGACATCAGGTGGTGCCATTTCATTGGGTTAAAAATGGACATGACCACTATGAAGAACTATGTTGATAAATAACAAAATTATACAAATATTCAATCTCATATTCTTTAAACACAGCTTGAACGCTATGGGGGAATGGAAAGCCTCAAAATGGAAGAATAAATTTCTCTCAACGAACCGATTCGTGCACAATCAGTCACGAATGAAAATCAGGTGGATTAATTTCAGTGAAGAAGGACTTGGACAGAAGGCAATCCTGAAGTATTGCACTATTGAGTGCATATATATTATACGAGTATGATTATACTTACCTACCTTTTATAGACCTTTGGATTGTAAGGCTGACTTTAGAAATATATGAGCAAATCAAGATGTTTGAGTTTGAGTAGGCCCAATTCAATTAGTTTCCTCCCTGTTTCGTGGAGCTAAAATGTTAACTGAATACGCATATTCAAATAAATAAATTTAAGAGAATACTGCTCTATTCACTCTTACGTAGAGTGACTTCTCTTCATCGGAGAAGTGCCGTTTTTGTGAACACGCAACCAAATAAGACAATGCCTATATATAGAACAAAACCTCTTGAATAAGACTGCATGTCGACCGAAGGATAACAAGCAGATAATATGTTGTTTTCCCTTAAACCACTTTGATTACAAAATAAACGTCCTAAAAGAGATACACATTTTACTACGTTTTTCCGCGTATACCATTTCTTCTGAAGATGACGTTTTGTAAACATCTTCTAGGGGACAGTTTTGAGTAAGATTGAGAGGAAGTCAGATCTCCTGGTTTCTCCTGTTTTCTCCTGTTCATCCTAGGATGACATTTGGCACCAACTTAGCCTTCGGGGACAGTTGGATAAGATTGAGGGGAAGTCAGATCAGCTATGGATAATGAGCTTTAAAACTACGTAACTTCTCTGATATTCATCCCATAGAGGCATGGCATTTGGCACACGGCCTTTAGGGGGCAGTTGGATAAGATCAAGGTATAAGTATAATACGCTATTATGATTTCAGCAGCCCACATACATGTGAGCCCCTGCTAAGCACTGATAATCGGCTAGTTATACATTTACAGCAGGTATCGTCTAAAAATACAAAATATAAAACATCAACGAGTCATTATATTTACTGTCAAACAACACGAGAAGTCTTCCATTTTCCTGGGAATAAGAAAGATGCTGTGTCGCCTAATTATAGTCGATTCATTTTTAATCAGTTGCTGAGGATCTTGGGACGACCAAAAGACTATGGGGTGCAGAGGTGGGGTGACGAGGGGGGTCCCCCATCAAAATGCCATTACCCTCGTTGGCAGGCGGGGGCCCCTCGGGGGCTTCAACATTGATTGCCAGATGGCGTGCCTGTCGGTGGGAGCATTACTGTTTGATTTGTCAGTCTTTCCTGTAGTGCCCCCCTCAGCCCTTTATTCCGGCCCCTAAACCGATGTACTTTTAAAGTCGGACCTGACTGAGTTCTGATGAGTTATCAATGTTAACGATAGATTGTCCACAGGTCAGAGGTAATGCGCCACCTGATCCTGAAACGTCATTACGACAAAATGGTACCTATGGAGTTGCTTTCTCTCTTTTCCATTTTTTTATTTTTCTTATCGTGTCTTCATCAATTGCGGTACCTATTCATATTGACCTCTTTATATGAAGGTTCAATGAGTCACTATCCACCCCTTTCACTATGTTGTTGAATTGACAAACTATCGACAAAAAGCTAATTTTATATCGTCAATATTACCAGTTATCATCACAGTAATGTTTTCCGTTCAAATTACAAGCCAATCTAAGGTAACTATTCGACCACTTTAAGAAATAAGACGAAAAAGGCAAATCTGAAAAGCGCAACGGAATATCTAGCTAGGCCATTTGTGAAGACCCCTGGAAACACAAGAGTCAATCGTGCCTTAGGTACTTGAAGGATGAATTCGTAATCTATACCAAGTCATGGAAGTGGGTATGAATGGTAGGAGCTAATTAAATACATTTACATGCACCAGTCAGGGTTTTGGGTAGGTACTAGCCAAATATCTGTTCGGATTCAACAATAATTCTATTCTTACTACCAGTGTAACCAGCTATATTAGGTTTTGTATCCATGCAAACCAATGCAGCATTTGAACTGGAGAGAACCTACTACACGAGCCGGCTGGAGAACGCGTGTTCTTTACAACCCCATTTGGAAAGTGAGTCTTTACCGTTCACGTCTTGGACAGGCATCAATAATGTATATTATAATATTATTTTTTCAACTGAACACATCATGTAATCACCTCTAACGAATGGTTATGGTGAAATCATTTTATCATGAGCGTACGGGAGATTAGACTCAGGTACAAGAGTGCACAATGAAACCCCACCCCCTTCAACAGGGGAACACCTCATGAAAGGTTATCCAGGGTTTGACAAGTTCAGTTTCTACAAGTATACTCTATGAAATACTTGACAAAGTCTGCTTTATGGACAAAATGCCCTTGTACCTTTTATTCTTCATCTTCGTCTGTTATTCAGTACCTATTTCTCTGTAAGAAACAAATACTTACTACGGATATTTCCTGTAATCTATAGAGAAAATGTTACAAATCCAGGTCGAAATCGTGTCGTAGGTCAGAATGAAGTGGGTTCCTCTGCGTAGGTTTCTTATGTTACAAGCTACCTGGTACAATTCCTTTTGACAAGAGCGCATGTTGGGGTGAACGGTATCGAAATCACAGACACCTTGTCAATGCAGCACGACAGAGCGGCTCAATTCTCGACATCAATCTGCCTTATACTGACCTGTGCGTGTGTATTTATAGGCAATAAAAAGTTCAATGGCAACGAATTTATAATTAATCAAACGTGGGTAATCGGTATCGTGAATTGAACCCGCGTGTCTCTATGAAGCCATGGTTTTCGAAGTTTGAGCTCAATAGAGCCGACATACAAAAAAAAACGTCT
>JAEMON010000010.1:15512431-15531411 GCA_030264115.1 Lygus lineolaris
GTGAGGAAGCAATAGCACGACCTCACTCTAATCATGGCTTGTGCGGTGTTTACTTGAAAAAGATACGTTATCAATGATACTCCTTATTACGATGTCTGCACCAACGAACTGGAGTCCCTCGAGCACATCTTTATGATGTGCTCCAAGAACGATACATATCCCCTGGAATTCGATGATGAATACTTCAGTCGGTACCTTCCTTCTCCATTGAAATATGAAAAGTTCCATGGAAGAGTTCCCGGCGGTTGCAGCCATCTGAAGAAAAGCTCTGGCAATTAGAGGCCGAAGAAGAGGAATTGAAGAAGTTGCACGAACTTGAAAGGGCTCAAGAGGAAGAAGAACGCAGGGCAGAATTAGAAAGACAAAGGAAGAGAGCTGAAATGGAGGATGAGGAACGTAAGGCGGAATTGGAAAGGCAAGGGTGAAGAGCTGAAATACAACGCGAAATGGAGGATGAGGAATGTAAGGCAGAATTAGAAAGACAAAGAAATAGAGCTGAAATACAACGTGAAAAGGAGATGATGCAGGTAAGAAGAAGGATCAGGGTTACCGCATGGCCGTTTAGTAGTCGGAGAGAGGTAAGCAGCGCCGGTAGCAGCAACAGCTGTCAAACGCAGGCATGGGTGCAGTCAACGGCTTCATCAGGAACGTGTAGAAGGGCTACCTGCTAGGATGGAAGAAAGGAGAGGCAATCCAGTGATCTTGCAGAAAGATGAGGTGCTGTTGAGGCCACAGGGGGGTGCCATTCCGAAGGCTGGAGGAAGAGGAGGTTGTGCTGAAAACGAACAGGTTTTGAGCCTTGGCCATGATTTCCAAGATCCCAATATTTTCCTTCAGGAGGACAGGTTGCCAGAAATCTTCCCTTCTTGTTCTCCCTCAACACTAACCAACCCCGATCTACTGCGAGATGAATTGGCTGCTGCAGCAGTCATCCCTGTCTCGCCAGAGGCTCCTCCCGCCGAAACCAAGGTAAGGATAAAGATCGAGCCATGCACCCAGACGACTCCGAGTTCGCTCTGCAGAAAGCTTATCAAAAAGGAGCCCATCGACCTTTTTTCTGTTGACCTTCCATCCGCTGATCTTCTCGAGACTTGTACCGTCAGTGACAGCGATAGCATCTGTGCACCTGTACCTGTAAACGAACCTTCATAAGACCTCGGACCCGACAATGACGATGTCGTGGACATCAAAATTGAAGGGGAAGATGAAGTCGATATTGAAACTGTCACTGACTCGATGCCTGTCATTGAGGCGAATGATATTGACTCGCTCCTCGACCAGTTTGAAGCCTCTGAGAGGGCCAACAACATATGCAAGAAGAAGATGAAGGATGGAGGCAATAACAAAGGTGAAGATCAACAGAAGGAGGGCAAAGGTGAAAGAGAAGAAATCGGAGAAGAAAGAGAAGAATTTGGAGAAGATCAAGGAATGAAGGTTAAAGAGGAAGGGAGTGCGAGAGAACATAGGGATGACACAAAGGAAGGTGAGTGGAGAATGGAGGTCGAGTGATGTTTCATAATCCGGAGATCACAGAGGTACTACGGAAATGGACTAGAGAAAATCCGGGAGTATGCGGGTGTCCACTTGCAAGCACCACAGGGGTGGGTGAAGACAAACCTAGGTTGGCCTCGTGGAATGGGTTAGAGACTTACCTTTTTTCGGGGTGGAGGATGTTAAATTCAATTAAGTTACAAGAAGATTTTTATGACTCTCCTGGTTTTGGTATAGCCGTTGCTATGAAAAATACAAGTTCGATTTGAGATTTTGAAGTGAAAGCCGCGTTCTAATTTCTCTTATTAATTTCATGAATAATTCGGATTATTTCTTTCTTCACTAGTTAGATTCGGGTAAGATTTATTCGAAGGGCTTGCCCAGAACTAACAATTGGATTGAAAGGTCGCTTGATGCAGGGAGTAGGTATTGAGTAATAATATATTCCTTGGGAGTTTGAGATAGGAATGGGGAAATGATGAATACCAGCTACGCCATGCCTGCAGTCGTATGTGTCTCGTAATGAAGTGAAATAACAGCTGTTGGGCATTAAAAATGATCAATTCGTATCAACCAATAGATATATTGTTATACCTACTCTTGACATCGCGTGTTGATCTTGATCTGCTCCCTTTCTGTAAGACCTGAGGGAATGTAACATGACACCCGCACGTTACACATCGTGACATATTACTTGACATTGGTTGATTAAACGTGATATCGAAGACTGCCTGGACAATTATTTCTTATCATAATAAACACCCAAAGGCAGATGAGAAGACTGAAAGAAACAATATACATGTATTGTGTTTTTGTTTAAAAACAACATGTTGAACTTCAAAACGTTCCATCAATTCTATCAATATCCGTTTATAGTTTATTTTTAAAAGTGAAAATTACTAGAACCTTATTCTTCTATCCTAAGATGGAAATTAGTCCAATCTATATGAATACAATCCTCACTGGATTCCATCCGCCATTTTGAACTTAAGATTCCATCCGCCATTTTGAACTTAAGATTTTATTTTAGATACGATCTAGATTCCCATAAGCCGTACACACCGCCTTGCACACCGGTTGGCCCGCGACCTCAAACAAGCTTGTTACCTGATAATAACCTCCACCTCATTGGCCGGAGAGTTTTCACCTCAACGACCAATTTAACACCAATTACTAAGCATGAATTTCCGCTCCAGTTTCGTGCTTCCATTATCCCTTAGAAATCATGAAAGTCTTATTAAAGACTTTGATACACCCGTTCCAACACCTTTTTCTAAATTGCCCAATCCGAACTGATTACTCTAACGAAGTAGCGTCAGGTACAATTTATTCCATGGTAGGTAAAGTGCCCTAACAGTAACGTGGAAGATATATCAGGGTGGATTTTCAGAAAATCATATTATAGTGAATAAGGTTCATTTCAACTGATTGTGTCGATATAGTTGTTGTGGATGAATAATATCGATGGATACATTTTATAGTGGTAACTTATGTATTGTGTTTCATGACATGTGTCGACGAAACACGCAATCTAAGGAGTAACTACATAATATCATATTATGATGAGTGGAAAAACAACCAGTGAAATAACAAGAGAAGATCGAAACGACCTGTTGTTAAGACGCCGACGCGAGCAAGTACGTACCTACCTAGTCGTTCTTAAAAACCAAGAGTTAATTTAAAAATAGAGTTTCCGATATATTCGACGAGTTCAATTAATTTCGTTTTAGACTTGAATAAGGTTTTTCACGACAACATGGTTGTGCTGTACCGTAGGTAAATAAATATATTGTGGGCATCGAAGGGGTTCACCTGAAAATGTATCTCAGTCCGTCCCCAGTAAGCTGCTTCATGTGGGAAATCGTTCTGTCATGGAGCAAGGACTTCCCAAACCTTCTTAGGCTCTTCGATACCATTTTTGAAATTTTTGGAATTTTGTAAAAGTCTTATTTTTTATTGTATTTTCATTTTTGATTTGGAGAATTATTAATATTATGACATTTCCACTATCGTGGAGTCGGTATGTATAGTTGGATAAAACATATGCTTGTAGTTTTCTATAGTCATATGACATCAGGCAACGCTGAACCGAAACTATGCTTCGGCAGTTTGTCCATCATAATATATTCTGCCATCATAAAACCGAAGCTGTAATTTTGTAACATAAGATGTTATGTTAATTAAAATTTGTAAAGAATAACCGAAGATAATTTTTTACTATCAATAAATAACGAATTAATTGGCAAACAAAAGCAATGATGAATTATTGAATTATCCCATAATCGTTATGTTAGATCAATATTAATTGTAGTCATGTTATAATTTAACTTTTAATCTTTGTTATCTAGTTTTGTGTACCCAATATCAATATATAATTACTGAAATTCATAAAACTATCACTGAACATCGATGTTACAGGTTTTTTCAGATCTCTGCTTGAGTTGTATCAGTTCTAGATGTATTTGCGATCAGTTGCTTTTCTTTTTAGGGAGGTAACTTAGTAGTAGATTGGTGCGTGGTGCTATGGTTATCAATCTTGTAGGGATTGAGGGTGAAGAAATAATTTGAGGCCTCATCAGATAAATTCTCCGACTAGTTCCGCCGTATTATTTGGCTTCATCAGAGACTTGAATATTTATGTGGGGCATGTGCCAGAGGCACATTTCAAAAATATTTTTTTCGTAAGTGAGTAAGTACATCAGTTAACTAAAAGCGCTGGAGGTGCTGAATAAATACCAGCTGAGTACTAGGAGCTATTACACATATTTTGCTGTCCACTATGCAGTATGTAAGATGATGTTGTATCAGGTGAAGAGGCAGGTACCACGGGGCTTGATAATTCCTTGAAGTGTAGTTCCTGGTGCTTGGATGAACTCCAATCAACTTTAAAATGTCTCCAAATATTGCAGTACAGAAACATAGTGCCACAGAACCGTTATCTTGTAATTTTATTTTGCTTCCCACTATGTGGTGCGTAAAATCATCGGATGATGAGGTACCACAGGGCTAGATTACTCCTTAAAATGTAGTTACTGGTGCTTTGGTAGAGCTCGAACAATTCAAATTTCTACAAAAATGCAGTACAAAGGTATGGTGCCACGAGAATCATTTCTCTACAATCTATCTGTAGATAAATGGTTCTCGTGTCTCCATACCTGTACCTATACTGCATTTTTGGAGAAATTTGAATTTTTTGAGCTCACTCATTTTTTGGTGCCAAAGCACCATTAGCTACATTTTAAGGATTAATTTAGCCCTGTGGTACCTATCTCATCATCCGATACAGCATTGGTTTACACACCACATAAGTAGTGGGCAGCAAAATAAAATTGAGTATTCAGAATTGAGTACCTCCATTGAGTTTCGTTACCAAATCTTCAAAAGTTGGAATGGTATGGTGGTCTGAATGTATACATCGATTGATTGTCACCTTGAAATCCCCACATAGACGTACTTTACCATCTGATTTAACAGATATCACAAGTGGTGACGTCCACTCAATCGGAGTGACAGTTGGATCTACTGTGAGAAGCCTATCAATTTCTTCTCCCCCACAACTGAAGCAATGTGCACCTTCTTGCAAAACAGTGGACTTCAAATTTGTAGACATAGAAGCCGTATTGCGTGATGAACTATGTTTGACTCTATGTGACGAACTTTTCCCGAATTCGTAAGTCTGGATATTGTCTTGTTGAATTTTTGCGTTTTCGAGCAAATGAGAAATGATTCAATGTCATCAAACGCTAACTCTTGACAGAGAGATACATCCGGAGTATTTCTTGCTGCCAACTGGTTTCGTTTATCCCTAGTAATAGTTGATCACGCAAACGTTCCTTCATTGAAGTCCCAAACTGGCATCTTGCAGCTTGAGCACGTAGTCGAGCTACGTATCTTGTCGCCCTTTCCGAGTCGTACCTGTTCATTTGTGTGAACTTGAGTCTTTCACTCATAAAGAAACATCTTTTCTCCCGAAATTCTTCGACAAACAACATTTCCAGATCAAGGTAATCACTGGTTTCCGGTTCCTCTGGAAAAATAATCCACAAGGGCGCGAAATGGTTTCGCTCCTGTCTTAGCAAGCAAATGGTCACGCCTGTCGTCATAGTCATCGATTAAACATGATCGAAGAGCAAGGCTAAACCGAGAATACCAGTACTCCCCTTCTTCACTTTCAGTATTGAAACTTTCAATATTAAAATCTTTTAAACAAAGAGGGCGATCTTACCTGTTCCGCTTCTACTTTGCCGGCTTTGGTTCTTTTCTTCGTCGCCATTCTGTATTATTGTGTAGGTACCCACTAGCTATGAATTAAGTTTCTCTACGCGATAGCATTGAACTCAAAATAATTGCGTGTACCTATTCAGCAAAATCAAAGTATACAAAAGTACTGTAGGTAGGTTGGACAGTACCTACCAACTCATTAGAGGACGCTGCACTAAGTCTACCTCTCTCTTCAGTAATACGAGTACTTACCTACTTGATATATTGTTGCTCGGTTTCCCTGTTTGTTGTTCTTGTTACTAGTACCCATTGTTAATATTCCCTGTGTGTATTCTGTTATCTGCAATGTGAATATTCTTTATAATTGGGTCCCTGCCCGTGTTATTTCGAATGAACCAGTAAATGATAAATAAGTGCGCTCCAACTCGACGTACAACCAAAGTAGAGACACTCTAGTGACTTTAAGTCATGCAATGTATATGGGAAAAATTGAAGAAAATGTACGTATGTGTCTGGTACGAACATTAGGTGCTTATATGACCACGTTGGGGTACAGGTGAGATTGAGAAATGCGTTTCCACCGCCTGGAAGTTTCCAGATTGGGAGGGGACGAGGGCACAGGCGGCAGTGGTAGGGGTAAGGGGTGGAGGGGTTGATGTTGAGCGATGCTCTGCAATCTATCTACTACCGTCACAACCCGGAGCCTCATTTCGGATTATATACTGGAGTGAGGAGGGGAAGAAGGGAAGAAGAAGAAGAAGCATGATTGAAATTCCTTCATTACATACCTCATTTATAATGATCCCAAGTGAACTCCTACCTAAGTTTTGAGGAACGGGAGGGAAACGGAAAAAATGTGTATGATTGTGTCTTTTTTTTCAAACTGATATAAAGAATAATGCTCCCAACCAACAAACCAAATATGACAACAAACTGGCATGACTGGCGAGTGGAATGATGAAATATGGAAACAAGAACAATAACTTTCAGTAAATTACGCCCCCCTTGAATATTTTATATTATGGTGAGTCTCTGTACTCGCTCTGTAGGTCAGGTACACATTTACTGAATATCTATAATCCATAATTCTCCCATTCAAGAGGAACTCAATCGTAATAAAGATACTACCACCTTACCGTATCTTACGTAGGTATGTGAAGTGTTCACAAATAAGTTGGGATACATTTCAGGAGTCGACAACTAATTTCTAACAAAAAGTTCCTCTGAGTGTTTTTTGTTAACCCTTGTTTTTGTGAGTTTTGAATTGAATTTTTCAATTAACGTATCATGTTACTTTGATTGAATCAGTCTTTCTTTATAATAGGTACACTATCGATCTTGAAGTTGACCATAAATTGTAACAAAAACGAGTATTTTACCTTAGTTTCATGGGAAGGTTCATATAAAAGAAATTTCCACGACTCTGTCACTAAGCAGGTAGGTTATTCCAATTTGCTAAAAAACTCTTAAATAGGTTTTCCCAGTCAAATTCAGAATTTTTCAAACCAAATTCAGAATTTTCCAAACCAAGTTCAAAATTTTCCAAAGCGAACTCACAATATTCCAAACCAAATTCGGAATTTCCCATTCCAAATTCAGAATTATTTATTTCGAATTATTGAATTCGAATTTCATTCATTATTCAGGTATGCTACGAGATTTTGAAAACAAAACTTATTTTGAAATGGAAAATTCTGAATTTTGTTTGGAAAATTCTGAATATGACTGGGAAAATCTATATAACTACCTATTCCCATTTGAGGTATGAGAATTTGGAAATAAACCAAATGAGATTTATTCTAGCAGTGACATTTGGTAAGAATAGGTATGCAGACTTATGAAGGAACTAACACAAAACCACCACAATCGGAAGACGTACGGATGACGTACGGATGATGCACGAGCTCAATAATTTTGCATGTTCGTGGAAATATATTTCCAGGGCCTCTCATACACCTGAAAAAATAATACTGAATGATGAGCGATCTCTCAACTAAAATCTGCTTCACCCATTGATTCCCTATTAGATGAGAAATGTGTTCCTTCTGGCCATTCAGCTATCGAATGCCGTGATAGGAAATATATTTCTTTTGAGGAACGTACTTTTTACAGCATCGCTGATATCACAAAATCGAACTTCCTGTATTCATAATGGATAGATTTGATCAAAAGGCGGGAAATCTACTTTTTAGAGCGTTCCTCGATTAATGAAGCTGAAAGGTCAACAATAAATTCTTTACTTGACATGAGACAGATGACCGACAGGCAAGAAGGTTTTTACTTCGAAGGTGGTTTTCCGTTTCGCTAACGTTAATGTTGGAGTTGAAGTTCACGGTCAACAGTTAGTCATTACTATTACCATTATTATATAATTAATATTGGGAAATCCACGGAGTTCTAGCTGGAAATATTTCAGTTTACATTTCCATCCCCCTGTATCTGAAACGGCTCAATACAGTCGACCCGGTTACGCACGCTCCCACCAGCTCAGATAAATGGCTGCGGGGGTGAGAAATGACGGGGAGGCAGGGGTCCAGCGCTGCGTTCATGTCTCTCGGGGAAGAAACTTGGATGGAAGTCATTTATTTCACACCCCAACATTTTCAAATTGAAACAATGATATGGCAAGAAAACCGAGGTTTCATAAGCATCTGAGGAGCATGCGAGGAACGTTCCTTTATTTCAATTCACATAGAGTTCACGTCCTTGACAGGGTTTCAAACACTGATAAATTTCCCGCAAAAAAGGGACTTCGGTGAAAACCATTCTTTGGGGTTACTGATGTGCCCATTAATGATCATAATTAGGGGGCGATAATTTTTAGGTAATTACGTATTTTTTCTAAGAGAGGTATAAAACAGATTCGAAGGTTTCGTCGTCGTCGATTAACAGTTACCTGATTCCAAAAATGCATGTTCAATTCTGCACGTAAATGGGTGAATATTTTTGGTAAAAATGTATATAAATACATATTTTAGGTAAAAATGCTATTCTCCATATTTTCACACTTTTAACAAAAATTTGTTTCATTTGTTGTTAAATAAATGGTTGTACTCCAGTGGCAGCTGGTGGTCTGTATTAGGATTGGGGCATAATACGAGTATATCATTTAGATAGACAGACACGGAACCAAAATTGTTTAGAAAGCTCTGAAATGTAAAAAGAAAAAAGAAAATAGAAATTTCAATTTTGGAAGACAACAATTTTTTTCTCGCACGAATACACAGCTTTCTACCTTTGGTAGTGAGGAAGAAATAAAACTTGCGAACTAGTAGGTTCAAGTAGTTACCATTGATGTAACATTGTGATTTCAATAAATAACTACACTTTTTTCATGTTTGATAGTAAATTTTTTCAAATTCATGTTTCATTAGTTTTAGTGGAATACAAATAATTATTGCTACTACTTATTATGGTTTGTATGGCATATTGAGGATGAGCTAAATTCGTAGATTGGCAAAATTACTAAATAATATATAATAAACAGTGAGTGGTATTGACTTTGTACCTAACATAGTGTCTTGGAAAAACACACACGAACAATGAAAAATCACTTAGAAAGTATTCAAAAACAAAATAACAAGTCAGAAGTTCTGTAGCTAAGTACGTTAGGTTTATTTTTCATAAATTGTTTATCTGAGTGATACTCGTATATTTATGTGAAAGGTGCTATTATGATGAGTAACAATGTAAGCATATCGGTGTTACCTCACGTGTGAAGGGCCCATTGCGGGAGAGTTTCAATATTTATTTATTACATATTGATAATATTTTCCAATATATATTACTAGGTATGAGAAATGGAGCATTGTAAGGTGTACCGTACCTGCTTTCATCTTGAATATGAAATCAAGATTTTTAAGTTTGTGTATGTTGTGGTCAACGTGCTTTTCAGTATTATTCACGTGATCACTCGTGCACACCCACTCATTGAAGTTTTTGCCTGTGTTGAGATAGAGGGAGGATATTATTTGGTGGTTCGTTTTAAACTTGCAGGTAATTGATCTAACAGGTGAAGGCTGGAATAGAACCGGAGAGATTGAACTCGTAGCTAGTTAACTGAACTCTATCCTGTATTAAGTGGATGAGTTTCCAACTATTAGAGCACTCCCGTCATTAACTCGTAATCGATGTTGAGAAAGCCTGTTGAGAGAGCAATTGGACAGAACTTAATTAAACGTTTCAATGGATTTCCTCACCCCCTCTTCTCACATCTCGGCCTTCTTTTCCACGCCTCTAGACATCAATAGAGGATCAAACGTAGCGATGGCGCGCGAGAGAAACTACATTCATAATAACTGTATCACAACTGCTTTAACGGGTACAGGCACTGGTAGGCTAATTGAGGAGAAAGAGATGAACCTGATTGGTGGTGAAAATCTATTTATGAAAGCTTGCATGGGAGAAGGCAGAGATGCGATTCACAGGCTGCTTTATTAACTTCCAATCGACAACACTAAGTGCTCGGATAATGTTTGAATATGTTTAAAAAATCGAAGGAGGCACCACCTTCCTGAGATAATACGGGCCTCTGATGAATTAACTGATATTATTATTCATTATATCTTATAAATCAGCAGGCGGGAGAATGGCTAGGTTCCCATCCTGTAGGAGCTACCCACAAAGAGTTATATTCGTAAATACATTAAATAAATATTATGTAACCATTGTTTTGATCTCAGTGCTTCAAATCTGTCAAAGGTGGTTTCGACTTAGGTAAGCTGTGGTCGGATAAGATGTAACATTTTATCCCACAATCTTGGTATATACTTATGTGCACAGTGCTACTCTCAAGAATGATACTGTACATAATTATTTATCTTGCATGGGTATCGGTGGTATACGTATGTGTTCCTCCACTAAATTTTAGGACTCGGGATGAAAATGACTTAACTTGAAAGGTATTGTGAAAAATGATAAATACCGTTGTTAGGTCGTGAACCTGTTCATTTGGCGTTGCCAAAAATTATATATTAGGGTTTTTCTAAGCTGGAGAAAAAAAGAAAAGAAACTCAAGAAAGAAACACGTTTTGGAATCCGGGAGGGTGAGGCGTCTCCTAATATACAGTGGCAGTTGAAACAGACGTGCATAATGTGGTCCATTCTGAACCTGTCATCTGTCAGATGAGTGGCGCATCGCTAAGACTTGGAAGGAGCTGCTGTGGGGCTGAAGGGGGGGATAAATTGGTCAAGACGTTCCGAGATAACATTTCGTTTTTTTCGTGCGTGATTAAGAGAACGCCCTCTGTTTGTCCAATGAGATATGACCATAATTAATATGGCTGACCTCTTCTCGCTACTGGTACTACGCTCGGAGATATCAAGATCCAACGGGGTTCCTTCCTATACGTCCCTAGGCGTGTATTATACACCAAAGCCCCTCTCTGTCCTGCTTCGAGACTTATCTGAGTTTGTCCTCATCAGTAAGGCTGTCACAATGTGGACACGGGCCTCTCTGTTTCAACTAACCAGCGGACTCCATTCTTCAAGTCTTCACTTCCCGCATGGTTGATTGCCGATACAGGGGCTGAATAATACCGCATGCTAATTCGCAGAAACGTTGTACGCCAAGCGATAGGGATGGGCTCTCTACCTAACACAAAAATAACATTACAAAAAATAAAATAAACATTTTTGTTGGTTGGATGCTATTTGAGAAACTCTCAGTTCCGGTAAATTTTTGAATACTTACCAACAACGTGATAATTAGCTGGACCAATGTTCTCCAAGATTCTGGATGATGTACGAATGAACCAAGCAAGAACATTTCTGAACCTTTCATGTTTCACAATGTATAACGCGCTAGTAACTTGTAAATCACGTTTCACAATCCGATTTTACAAGCGACAGAAATAATAGTGAATACATGCTTATATTATTAGTTCAAGGGTTCTTTTATCTAAAAAGTTTCTATTCAAAATTCATGATTACCTATCTTTTTTTTGTTCCCAGAATAAAACTAGTTTTCCAGAGAGAAAATATACATAAAACATATTATACACGTATGCTTGTTAATTTGATTTTTGACTCTTCGGAAGAATATGAACCAACGCGTCAGCGTCATCCAATCAAGGTTCATCAATCATTAGTCAGTGACACGAACTTAAAACCGTTTATAGTTTGTGATATAGTCGGTAAATTACTGTTTTTTGATCGAGATGGTTTTGCGTGCGTGTTTCTAGCAATCGGCCAATCATTAGTGAGGAACACGAACTTGCAAAGCCTAGTAAGCATGTTCAACAAAGTTGGAATAAATTATAGTAGTGATCGTTATGGTTTTGCATTCGTGTTCCTCACAATCGGCCAATCATGAGTCAGAAACACTATCTTGCAAAATCCAGATTGGTTGGGGATAGCTTATCCCCAACCAATCAGGGTTTTTCATGATCAATAGGTCGATTGCTAGAAACACGAACGCAGAACCATCTCGATCACTACCTACCTATTCAACCTACATGTGCTTTTAAATTCTGGGAACTTGACTCGTTGATTGTCGTTCCTAAATGAGAAACAGCCATGTCGTTTGTGTAGATCCTTGAATTATGTAGAACTGCCTTATGAAAGTCATGCGTGGAAAAAGCTCTGCACTTTTCAAAACAGTCCTACTACCGTTGAATATTATTATTGTTACATGGCCCCCTAATCAAGGCCATATTCCGCACTAAATTATATTTAGCCATATTCCACTATGATTAAGTAATATTAAAATAGGAAATGTGCCTCTATGTTTGGTACAATGAAAACACCTGGAATATCGCCACGTTTTGACACCCGCCATTACAACGGTTAAGAAAATGTGGGAATTCTGCCATCTCCGCTAGTCCATCGATGTGGAACATCATATTTCATCATTCTGTCGCCATTAGAAAAAATTTGACGCGAATTTCATGTTTACTGTTGTTTGTTCTCGTTCTCCCTGTATAGAGAAAGTTTGTGATTGTGACACCACATAATATGGGGGAATTATCTCTCTGAAGCATCCATTTTCGTACATAGTCTTCACTAGTGTAGATAGGTTTGTCCTATGTTTGTTATGAAGCGTGGACAAATTCAACAACTCTTCAAATGTCAAAGGTAATTGGAAACAAAGTTGTTTGAATACCTATATTGAAAAACAAAAATATTATGCAATATTGAAACCTGCCCGAGAGGCCTTATAGGTAAGTCTGTTTGCATTTCTTGTTCTTCTCATAACATTAAGTAGGTAGGAGGTAGCAGAGGTTGCTTATTCTAGCTGTAAGTTTTTTCGATCGAAATAGACCATCTTCAGGAGCACTGTACCAACCTTTTCCTTTTAATGGGTTTGACGTGGCTTATTATTGGCTCTCATTTTAGTAGATAATATATTATAACCCTCCAACAAAACTTTATTTCATCGATGTATCTTGGAGTGGAACAGGTTTCAATATTGGTGGAATTTAAGTATTACAAGTAGCTTTATAATGTCACTGTATTGCAGCATAACAGCCCAAATGCAAACTTGCATAATGGTTTGAAAATGATGAGCTTCTCAGTAGGTAAGACGTTTCCCAGTTGAAACAACAACAACTAATGGATGATCACAAGATCAACGAACTTGGGGACAGATTGAGACAAACCATCCATTTCAAGTTTACAGGTAGCCATTAGTATTTCATTGTCAGGGCGATCCACGTCCTCCCTTTTAATTGGTGGGATTAATCGAGGAATATAAATTTCGGTCAAGAAAGTGACTTTTGGCCCACCGCGCATTAATTGGCACGCGTAAGACGAAATAAGGGGACTGAAGAGAGGTAGAGGGAAAGAGGGATGAGGAGAGGGGGGGGGGGGTAGTGGATGCTTCCCAACGAGTAGACGGCAAAAGGCCCAAAGAAGGGGTGCAGGGGAGGGGAGAGAGACGTTTTTTATAACTGTGATAAATCCGAAACACGTGGGATTCTCTGGGAAATATATCAAACGGACGCCCAGCGATTTAAAAAAGAAGAGAAAAACGCTTGGAGAAAAATATGAAGGTTCGTCTTCCCCCGGCCTGCTCTCCACGGAGAAAACACTTGTGCTTATTTGTAAAATCTGTTAAGAGCGGAAAGTATGGAAGGAGTGTCGTGTTACGATTAGGGGAAAATAGGGACGTCGTGTTCTGAATCATCGTCTTCCCTTCCCGCGATCCTCGTAATGAAGTGGAGTTTGATGGGAAGATGAATGAAGCTGTAAACGTCTTGGCTCAAGAGTGGACTTTAGAAGAGGAGTAAATGAATGGACGTTGTATGGCACACCGAAGATAGCTTTGGTTTTGCCCAGTATTGCGCGATAAAAATTGAGAACATTAGATTCGTACCTACTGTAAAAAAAAAAAAAGAAAAAAAAGTTGACTAGAGCTGAATGAATGGAAGTGACATATAATCAGGCTCTATCTAGTCTTTTTTTTCTCTAAAACCCTTGATACATCCTGGGAATTTACTTTACATAATGATAATTGCAAAATAGCAATAACGAAATTGAAGGGACATTTTTCGTCGAAATAGTTGAAAGTAAACTACCGTCGGAAGGCCCAGTAAGATTATGGATATGTTCGTTACAACCTTATAATTCAATCAACCTCGTACCTGCTTGCTGTTATGTCATTCAATTTTTTTTAGTTCAGATTATGCTAGGTTATTGGGCAAAACTGTGACTTACCGAAAAATGGACTTTACCAGGCAATTCAGCACGCGAAACTACTCCAAAACCACGTATTGTTCCACTTGATATGATTGGAAGGTATCTCTGTGAGGCTGGTCAAGGGAAGACTTTTTCTTTAAATGAAATTTCGTGGAACTGTTATGAAATAGAAGATGAAAGGGTTCAATTATTGAGTATTGAGAAAATTGGAGTGGATTACGCCCATTTTGAGCACAATATGAACGGATAATTTTGCTACAATATTTTGAGCGTTAGAAATCACTAGGCACGTATTTTTTTTTTTTTGGCTTACTCGTCATTGAATAGATACAACTGAGTGTTTAATGGAAAGTGAACTACCCTGTACATAGATTGTAGTGCCAGTTCGATTGCAAGACAGTAAATCTTTATGATACACTTTGCATGAAGCTATTTCTCTTTAGGGGGAGATGATCATCACACGACCTGATACCTCCGGTCTATCAAACTCAAAGAGAGTTGAACGTGGTAGAATTAGTCGGCTGTATTGTAGTTAGTTCATAGATGATTACAGTCGGGATTCAGCCAGACATATGGACTTCCTTACTCACATTCATTCTTCTTACGACGTTTCAGGTCAAGCTTGACCCATCTTCATTTAAACCTGTACATCAATTTAGCAGAAATGCAGTCAGAAAAAAGAAGGGGTCCAGGGCAAAAGTAATTAAGTAAGTACCTACCCACCACAACCCAAGCATTCGAATAAAAGTGCATGAAAACTCATACTATGGGGGTTCCATCAACCACAAATCCACAACAGATCATAAAAGGAATACTAGGATCGTGAATACTGATACTAACAACAAGCATAAGCACAAAGAGAGCGGAATTTCAACCCAGTTACAATATTCATTGCATAAGAGGAGATTGCTTACAATGGCTTTACAATTTGGAGTTCTGGACTAGTTTCATTGTTGTCGCAGTTGAACCTCAATACTATTATATTATTTATCCACGTAGTCCTTCACTTTTCAGCTATGAACTGGAACATACCTATATCTCTCGCTCTTGGCCAGGTCCCAGCGTCTTATTTATTTTTTAAACCTTGTTCCCCCGACGCACGTCTCCCTTTCGAGCTAGCAAACGTCTTTGAGTTATTTCCTCGTATTAATTATGTATTTATAGCCGCGGACGCTTCACCTAAACATGGCTGGGCCAGTCAAAACTTTGGCAATCTGTTGGTGGGTTCACGACATATCCGATCCTTGAAGATTGCCCACATAAGGGCAGAATTATGAGTAAATCTCTGAACTAGAAGAATGGAATTCAAGGATGGAGGAATATAAATGGATTTGTATGAATCTCGGACATAGGACTATAGGAGTATATAGGACTATATTAGGAGGATGGGCATAGGACTTATTTTGCGTACATTGGCGAAGTTTCTTTTCCCAACCTTCGTTTTGTGGCTCAGGTTTCGGTCACATCAATCGATTCCTCGCCCGTTATTGTTCCGGAATGCTAGTGTAAACAATTTGGTTTGCACTCGACTGAGCCGGGCCCACCGTGAACTAATCGCTTCCGCTGAGGCTTTTCAACTCTGCCGGCCCTTTATCAAAACAGGAGATGTAATTGTCACGGCGAGTTGATGTGAGGCACGATAATACCCACAGGTCGCCACCAGTCGGGTGAGCTTAAATGCCAGTTAGGGGGCGAACCGAAAGGTTTTGTACATTTGCTTTCCTCTCCGCAGGCTTGATTCAAGAGCCAGAGAAGCCACGCGACAGTTACCCTTCCATACCCTGAATTGGTCAAGATTTGAAAGCCTGATCCCTAAATTTGGAACGATGTGATTTGAGATGTCGATTTAAGTGGTTATATTTACGCACCTCGTTTCCTAATGATCTCAGTTGTGTTAAACATTTTATTTGATTCGTGGATACAACGCATACGCATACTCGTATATGTGACTTATGGAGGGACCAATGTTCTATTACTCCACAGAACAAGATAATTGTGTCTTCACTCTTTGGGATGGAGAGATGGATGTCGTCATCTCGGTTTTTTCCAGTTTTATCTGGATTAAATTGTGATTAGGGCAGTGGAATTCGTTTTTTTTTTTTCTCTCGAAAAATTGGAAACTTGTTAGTAATTCGTGTGTGTGTGTGTCTTTCTAAACTGAACAGTCTTGTACTAGTGTTTACTGCAATGGTACTGTACTGGTGGGGTGAATCCTCGAGCCAGACATAAAATTGAGGAACTATTTACCGTACCTATTATTAGAATTTAAGTGAAATTAATACCCAGGGATTACGAGGTTTAGCTCCTAGAATATTCTTCATCTCTGAATCTCTGAATTTCACCGTCTTGACTAATTCAAGAATCTGCGCAAAATTCATCGAACATATACATCTTTCGGAAAACTGGTACGATATTTACTTACTGGTATTTTGAGGGTCTAGAAACCGCCATATCCTTTGGTGAGCCTCCTGCAATCTGATGGATAGTGATTTCTGAGTTAGAAAGTATGTTAAACCGATGCCGCTCTAAACCCAGTATTTTGTACAGGAATAAAATCATGCTCTTATGGAAGGTTTGAATTATGAGATAATGATCGAAACGACGATTCACCTCGCAAATGATTGTTTTTAATTTTTCCGTCCATCTAATTGGTATACATTTCTCAAACATGTACACTAAACTACTTCCATATTGAAGTGATTGGATTACATATGGGTTCCTACCTACCTTTTTTTATTAGTTGTCAAGCACCACGGAATCTTGGTTTTGACCACAGGAGGAAGGCCACCCTGATCGTGTCGGAAGGGTATCGTTGATTTCCCATCCAGCACTAGGCCGAGAAACCAGTTTCTGGTCGGTCTCCCTCTATTTCTCTCTGTCTCTCCGGGTCTAGCTCAATTAAAATCCCATTATAATTATATTGTAGTTAGCACCGGCTTACGGGCTTTTGACTATTGCGCAACGTCAAGCTCATTCTTCACTTGGAAAACGCTTCTCAAGGAAGACTCGTTCCTCGATATCTAGGTACACGTTCCAAAACAGAATATATTGTGCAATGTCGAATTCAAGTTGATGAAAGCATCAGGTACTTATTTGATGTTATCATTGCTGCACATTTTGTTTTCATTTCAAACCAGAAAGAATCAAATTTTACTGACAGGTTCACTAGGTTAGAATTGTGGGGTCGAGGGTGGGAATTCAGAAGTTACACCTCGTAACCATATCTAAAATGTAGCATAGTAGATTCCGTTGGGATCCCCAACCATCTGCAACCACTAAGTAATAATCATGTACAACGAAGGGATGACGATGTAAATTACATCACAACTCGCTAACAATGGGTACCTATTTAATAAGAAACTGAAGTGTTAAACTCGTTACTCCTAGTTCACTAGAAGTAAGGAATGTAAGATACCTACTTGTCAATTTTGATCGGGAATGGGGCTTACTGAAATATTCATCTTTTCCGATCCCTTTCGATAAATGTTTAATCTTCTTCTGGGCCTTCAACAAACATTACATCCAATTCTTATTTCGGCATACCAGACAATAAATTTATGGAAAGCTCGGCGAAGAACGTGAATATTTTAGTGGACCCCATTCCCGATCAAAATTGACAAAAAATATTCCTGTGTTGGGTCGGTCTCCATACCTGCAGTAAGGCACCTATACCTTCTTTCTATTAGTGTTATTGTTAATGTTGATGCGTTGCCATGTGGACAGGTTGGAAACTAATGTCCATAATTAAAATGACAACGCATTTGAATTTAGTTAGGTACCTATGTGTGTTCAGTCAAGGATGAGCTCTCGGAAATTTTCAAGTCAAGCTGATTTCCCATTTGGCGACACTCATAGGATGATGGGGTATGCGTACCCAAACGATGGTGCTTAGTTCCTGTATCTTCCACCTTGACCTGAGATGATCGATCTGTGGATCCAGTTAACGTTAAATTACTCGTTAAATTGCATATCAGACTTCAGGACGTCGGCCAACTAGAAAGTGGGACCCACGGAGGTCATTCTCAGTCGTATTCACGGCGAATGAACAGTGGCCTTCGTCCGCTTGAAAACCTCCATTCCTCATTCGTACCCCTCCACCTCCCCTCTGACCGTCCCACAGAGTTAATCTGTTTTTAATTATCCTTCCTCTACTAATGGCCTAGAAGGTATTACTGATGGGTTGCAGGGAGCTGATCTCACGTCCCCCACACTGACTGATTGGTCGGTTCTACAATGAGCGCAGTTCTCCCCGCCAGGCCTCCATTTCCATCCGCCGCCCAGTTCGTCCTCCTCAATGTTTCCCTAATGGCCTCCGTTGATTTCAGTTGCAGGTTTGTCTTTCACAAGCCACCTATTTTATCGAATGGAAACGCACGACTTTTAGAAAAAATCAATATCGTGAGGTGGTCACATCTCCACATTTATAGTAAATTGTAATTTAAACTATCTGGCTGGTTGATCAACCATGCTAGGGAAAAGGCACCAGTTATTGGCCGAATTTTTGGTGCTATTACCTGTTGGAAATGCGTATTTTTCAATAAAATCACTGTTGTCTTGGTTTTTTTCTAGGAAGCTTAGTATTCGAACATTGCGATCCACTAGTAGTTCTTGTCAAATGAGTAATATTTCAA
>JAEMON010000010.1:15552442-15568340 GCA_030264115.1 Lygus lineolaris
TCTTTTCAATAAATCTGTGATATTACTCTCAAGAATAACGTAACTCGTACTTTTCAATATTGCAGTTTTCTTCAGTACTTTCTGTCATCCCTCAAGGGTACCAAGAAGCTATAACACCTAAAGCCCTTGGCACTGTGATTTGGTTCTCTAAGGCTAGAGTCGATTCATTTTGTGCTTTCTGAATTGTCCGGTATGATGAAATGATGATGATATTTATCATAAACGAAAAATGTCAAACCACAGCGGTATTTCCAACAACAATGCTACGTATTAAATGGCTAATGTCCATCCTGACAACTTCTTTCTTTCCCCTTGAATCCAAGTATCATTAAAATAAGAATGTCCCTCGATGAGGGAGCTTTCGAAAAACTATAATCGATACCCCTTAATCGATTCGTGGGTGTTTTTACACGCGGAAGAATCATTATTCTTCGTTAGATCCTTTATCTAAGCGTCATAACCGCCATAAAAAGTCTTTTCGAGTATCAATTATGATTATTCGAAAAGGGGGTCAAATTGTGAGGGAGAGGGGGTCAATGTCTGGAAGAGAGGGCCATAGGGGGTCCAATCATTAAACGCCCCCTGCGAGCTGACGGAGTTGCAGAAAAACACGAATGTCCTTCCAGCCTCTCGCTTCTAGCACCGACCCCATCGGCCCCTCTCGCATTTCTGCAGCCTTCGAGGGGGACGTGGATTTATTCTTTGACGCGTGGTGAAGCCTCATGGCGCGTGCCTTATCGCCTACAGACGGTCAGGGTTTCTCATATCGAACCAATAACAGAATATTTTCCTTTCAGAGATATAATCACAGTCTTACCAACGAAAATCATGTGCAAAACGCCCACTTTGAGGGAGCGTGTGAAATCACACAGGAAACATTTTGGAGACCTCACAAAATTCCGGCATGAATATTGTCTGCTGATGTGATTTGCTAATAATTTACGTACCTATCTACTCGATAACATTACACGCGCCGTTTTTCTCTCCCTTACAATCAGTGGAAGCTTTCACGAGTAATAATGATAGTAAATAATAGCAATACATACCTACAGGAACAAGTACCTAACAACTAACCTACCTCACAAGTATACCTTAATATTTCAGCAGTCCTGTCTTCAGGTGTCATTGGAAAAACAATACACGTATAAGAGTTTTTCGTAGATCTGAGTGGGGAAGTGATTTCGGATGACTATGTATCCTTCTTCAGGCTCTACAAAAACCAATTTAATAACCAATTCAGCATAAAACCAGCTCCAAAACATTGATAAATAAAGATTTTCATGAATTAAAAAAATATCATGGGTAGAGAAAATGTTTCACTGTTGTTGTTTACATTCTTATGTCTATACATCATATTCTTATTCTTATGTCTACATTAATGATTCACCATTCAGCGGAATAATCATTAATCTATCATGCAGTTGGAGAGGCATGACCGAAATATTGGTAAATAAAGGCTGACCTGATTACTCGTAAAACATGTGCACATCAACTTTTGCGTCTCGCCCCAGAAATATGATTTTGTGAACTCGTGTGATCTGATAACTCTGGTAGAGAACCTTAGCGATGACCTAACCTATTTTAAGCAGTTAGATCTTTCTGTGGAAACGTTAGCAAAGTAGAACGAGCGCATGACACGGAACATGAATGTTTGGAGTAGGTATGACTCTTGGTTGTCATGCTTCCAATATACGTTTCAGTAATCCTGTAGTGAAGAAGACGTTAGCCATTTTTATTGCCAACCTTCGGTGTGGAGACGGCGAATGAATAAGAAGAAGATACCTAATTGGCGAAGCCCAATCTCCCTTAAATGTTGAATGACCTCGCATCATCCCTCAGACATTTACCAACAACTGATCTGAAGCTATTAGTCTTTAGTCAGAGCGTTGGACTAAGTCAACACGAGGAACGTGATGTTACAGCTGAAACCGGCATTTAAACACATCTGCTCGTTCCACTGCGGCGTTACATCCTTCTATCAAGTAATTACCATCACTCGTTGAGCAATAATAGAGTGAAAAACCAAATCGGGGCAAACATTTTGTATTTATGTTGATACCTAGTTTCTTGGACAGGTTGGTACGGTATTCAATAGGTATCAGATTTATAAATATGTACTCTCATAAAATGGACCTATATAAATGCGAGGTGACAACTGATGTAAGAGTCCAAAGTCCGCGCATACGTAAATGTAAATGTATAGGAATAGGAGTGGACTTGTTTAGCAATAAGGGATGTAGAGCATATTATAGAAATATAACGACATTTAATTTTATTTTTCGATGGTAATGAATTTAATGAAAGTGCAGGCTGGACGATCCGGAATGATGATGTGCAAAATGAAATTAAATATCAAAGCAAACAGTGTGGCGTTGGTTGAAACTGTAAAATAGCCAGTAATGAAGCTTGTCATTGGCTTATAACTGTGGGTGAATCAGAGAACGTAGATTGGGGCATGGGGTCTGGGGGTGAAACTTTGAGGACAATAGAGGGTGGCATATGGGGTGCGACTTGGACAAGAGGGGAGGGCGGGGGTATGGCAAAAGGACACATTGAATAGGCACCCCCTACCAGGGGTGGGTATACAGACGAGGGAGGGATATAGACGTTTTGGCCATGGCCATACTGTGCACAAATCATTCGGTGCTCGCAACCTTCAACGAACGTTCAAAAGGACTACCCTTCCAGGATTGGATCCGCTGCGGTTTTTATGTTTTCAAAAGTGTTATGCGTATAATATCCCGCGACTAATCCGGTGTGAATTGAATAAAATGAGTTCAACCTACGCGAACTATGTGCGACAAGAGGGTGAAGGGTTTTGGAGTCCTGGATACTGTAATGGGTACCCATACATGAACCATTATCAACCTTACCCCAAGGACATTTCTGATTGCCAATTCGACAAGCAGCCTTCAATGCACAGAATAACCTCTCCAGATCAGAACTTCCCTACTACTAATAACGTGAAGCAAGAAAAAACCACTCCACCGCCTCACCTGGACTACAACTACTATCAAATGCCTTATCGCAATCAACAGAAATGGCCTCAGGACGTCCTACCGGTGATGGATCACAGCAAAATCGAGGACTTCAAGGCCCATTACAACACTCAAGGGGTCAGCAGTGTCCAAGAGGATAACAATAACACGAGATCGAGTCATCAGACTGAAAAAGTTCCAGCAGAGTCTTACTCAACAGAAGCTGGCGTGCCTGTGGACGACCTCTACCCTTGGATGAAGTCAAACAAGAAAGGTAAATAATATGCGTGAATAAATTGAACGAAATATCAAGTACTTTTGCATCTATGAGACTTTGCGTGCTATTTAACCATCAAAACGTTCTCAACTTTGAGCTCTAGAGGGCGCATTGTCGGGCCATGGCCGAGGTGGGGGGGGATCCGGGTTTGTCTGCGTCTGCTATCTTGTCCCCATATTATAATCTGAACTGTGTGTAACTTTGGGAATACATCTAAATATATTAAAAATGAATGTGAGACCCTTGAAAAGATCTAATCATTGAGTTGAAGGGGTGTTGGTGGAGGAGAAGTGGGGTATATCCGGGGATTTTCGATGGGGATAGAAGATGGAGGCAACGCGGTTTTGCTCGCAGTTTGAAAAACATGCAGCAACACACTGCTTAATCATATCATACTTATACAACCATATAATATTTATGTATATACCAGCTAGTTTAATGATCTTTGTGTACCAATGGGTTCGTTGTATAATAGTAGACTGCATTATTTTTTATTTATCTTTGTATGTCGTGATTCATAAAAACACTGGAAAAATTAATACGATAAAAAAATATGTTTTTAATAAGCCATGATAAATAAAAAGTATCTAATGTATGCGAATTCATGCGAATTGAACTAGTTGGTCTGCAGCCCAGCACCTCACTTTAAGGAGTGGGAGAAGTGGACGGGAAGAGAGATGGGGCCAGCGGTAGGCGGGTGGGATAGCATACTCTTGTGCCGACTGTCACTATTTACTGTCACGGAGATCGTACTGTCCCGACAATAGCTACCAAAATGAATGCAGCAACTTATAAGGGTCTAATGAGTCTACTTTGAAATTGCAAGTCCAATGAGCCATAAATAGCGGCCTATAACGCGGTACAAACGGACAAACATACAAATGCAGCTCGAGTTCAAGTACATTTGTTTCGTTTGGCAGTAACTAGTGAGTCTCCAGACCATCGCCTCACGGGTACGGAGTGAGTGACGGGAGGAGGGGTGTGGTAAGCTTTGAGTACATTTAACATGGAGGGCTATTGATGTTAGTCCAGACGTCAAACCATACTGCCGCCACTGTCGCCTGGCTACCAAGTGGCTACCCGGCAAAAAACCAAAATAGACATTGTCTTGTCATCAGTCGTGCTTAGCTTTCTTATACTATAAACAATATTGTTCGTTATTCCTACAAATTGTTTTCGCTTGAGAAGAAACTAATTAACTACGAAACAGCAGTGTTGTTGTCTATGACATAGCTAAAATTAGAATTTGGCGCTCATTCGTGGCTATGGTAGCTAGGGCAACAGTGGCAGCACGTTTCGTTTGACGCTTGTTTTACGTTGAGAAGATAGGCCATAATCCTCCATATATATTCAAAGGGCGTAACTGACTGCAAGAGGATGTAGGCGGGTGGGTGGGGATGGTATAGCAAAATAGATATCCATTTTTCTGAATTGGTCTGGAGGCAGAGGACGGATTGTGTCACCCTCTCTTCTACCAGGATTGACGATCTTGAGTCCCATTGAAGTTGAAGTTGAATCCCATCCATTAATCTATGGGGTGTATATCACGCTTACACACCATGATGCGTATTTCCGTACGTTTTCCGAGATTAAATTAATTTATTAATCATTCTTTATATTCTATTGCAGATCAAGGCAAAGCTGGAGGAAACAAACGAACGAGGCAAACATACACCCGATTTCAGACCCTCGAGTTGGAGAAGGAGTTCCACTACAACAAGTATCTGTCGCGGAAGAGGAGGATCGAAATCTCCAACGAGCTCTGCCTAACTGAGAGGCAAATCAAGATTTGGTTCCAAAATAGGAGAATGAAGCTGAAGAAGGAGAAGCCGCACGCGATGGATTTGGACCCCACGGCCGTCCCCATGGTAACTAGCACGACCAATCAGATTCCACTGTACGACAAAGTAGAGAGTATGTTCACACCACCACCTCCAGACCTGACTATGCTATCACTCGAACAAGCTATTCACTAGTACGTTCACATACTGAATATCTCACAATATTGGGATTGCAGCTTGTACGCGTACATTTCAGTCAAAGCAGGATAACCACATAATTATTTGAAGGCTTGTGAGCACCAAGCTAAAATAAGAGTAAGACATGATCCTCATTCTGGTTGTTGCCTCGTTGGTTTTCTGTTTATGAAATGTCCAGTATAATTTCTAGCTGCATTTCCGATGAGCAACAGGGTATGTACCTAAGCAGATTATACTGATTCCATCATAAGGAAGTTTTGTTACAGAACAACCACCATTCCACAGGAAAACCTGGATAATTGAAAATTTTGGGGACCATCAAACAATTCTCAACTATTCAGGGGTTGCACTTATTTATAGAGATTTTCTACTAGCCAGGTTTTAATCAGGTTCGCAAATTAACATTGCCAATTCCCCTGAAGGAAAAAATGGAGGGAGGGGACTCCCAAGATTTACACAGATTTTTGGGACGATTTCGATAAAGTTTTCCCGTCAATTAAAGAGGTTTTTTTGTCAATTAAGAAGGTCCGGGTCCAAGGGGTTAGGACTAAAATTATTTCTTGAAATATTTACCTGTACAGTTTTGTCTACAGGTTTCAATTTTCTCGGTTCTATTAGGAAAATCTCCTTTCCTTAATTTTCAACGGGAATCGAAGAACACAAAGGCCGAAAATCTTCTGAACTCTATCAGTGTCACATCCAGGTTTTGGGAGTTTGAAGCTAGAGCCCCAGGGCATTCATTTTTCAAGCTCGATATACAACAAGGAGTTCGGTTTTCACATCGAAACTCTATGAACGTATTAGGTACCTACCTACTTATATTGATGAGAAAGGTGATTTTACTTTTTTTTTCGATACCGAATCCAGGCACCTAAGTACTAATTATGTCTCGCAATAAGGACTTGGAACGTGCTGGATTCCCATAACAATTCTCTCTTAGCCTTGGATTCCATTTACCACCCTTGTGCAATTTATTTCTTTGTGAAAATGTCCTATTGGCTTGGTCAACTGGCTGAAATTAGGAATTTGATTGCCACCTTACCCAACCCAGAAGGTGGGAAGGTTGTCGGTGACGTCATCAGTGGTAATGAAACGCCTCATGTCCGAAAATCAGATATTCATCTTATCTAGGTACCTCATTATTCTTTATTAGTAATTCGTCTGGTCAATTTTAAACAATATTATTTTCTAGTTGGAAAGGCCAAAAAGACTATCTCTTATTGGTGAACGTTGACGGGTCAGCCGCTACCTAATTGTTGCTGCTATAATACTAGTCATTTTTACGATTGTTCTGTATTATATTATTTCTTATCTTAATGAAATTAATTTGTTCATTCAATTCCTCGGCCCATGGCCAGGCTTGATCTTATTGGGTTTCCAAAGAAAAGTGCTTGAGTATGAATTTTTTTTATCGGTTCCACCACAAAGATGAAATTTCGATAGGAAAGAACTATCCAATATTATGGTTTTTTGACGTTCCACAACATACTAAATAAATATCGTTCATTCTCTTTTACTCCCACTGCGATTGAGCTGACGGAATCATGAATCACAGTAAGTTAGTAATAAGTAGCATCAAAGTCTCGGTATTTCAATAAAAAAAATTATTCCGTCAGGCTAATAGGTGGAGGACGTCCTTAAATACTGTGCTGGAAAAAGTTGAACTGGGTGAAAGTCGAAAAAATCTCACTAGGTACATCAATCTCAAAATTTCAAAATGGATCTAGGACGTTCTTTCAAATGACGGCAGTTCCATACTCAGGTGACTTTTGACTATTGATGGAGCTTTAAAATCAAAATGTACATAAGTAATCATAATAAATCATATCATTTGTAAGTTAACGATGATTTTATTGTTTAGATATTGATTTAAGTAATATTATAGAGAACGGCTACGTTTTTTCTTGTAGCCAACTAGATACAGTTTATTGATGGTGAAGTTCCTAAAAGTAGGTATATTTTTATAATAATTGAAATAAAGATAGATTTTTCGTAACGGGAATTATATTATATTATTATTATTTGTTTAATTATTTAGGTATGACTTTTGTCTCATAGAAACGCACGCCCACGTATTAAATGCTGTACAACGGTTTGCATACTGATTTTCGATGATAATACATTCAACTACTTGTAAATGGATGAAGGTTTGGTTCAAGTTATTCACACCCACAATTCTCCAAAACTATGATGTTTACAATTAGTGGTTTGCGTGAGTAATGTTCTTCCTTAGAGATGACCAATGTTTTGATTTTTGATACTTACAATGGGATTCACTAGGAGCCTAGTTTCATTAGGTCCAATATCCTATACCTATTAACGGATTCCTAATTTGTTCAAGTTCAATGGTCTCTTATTATTGAAATTGATTCGGTAGGACCTGGAGCACAAATTGTCTGTAGGATTAAATCACTTCCTCCAGCTGGTATATAAAAAATATTTACACTGTTAGGGAAGAGTTAATTTTTCGCCCGATTGTTTGAAAATACTTCCTTCCACCCTAGTTGCAAATTCAAATTGATTTGAAATTCCGAGTTTGAAATAGAAAAACTACACAGGAGATCCCAATATATCGTGTAATAGTGGATCATTTTCTCTTTCTCTATCATTAATAAATTTCTTGTTGAGTGGTTTTCGGAAACACAAAATCTGTAGACTTTTCCCAGCCGATTTTCAATAAATTTTGCATTAAATTGGGAGTGCCTATTTTTTCAGACCTGCCGTCCTGGTGTATTTGGCCGGTCCAAAACAAAATAGTAAGCTCCCCTTTTTTTAAAGGATCTATTTGATTTCACGCAACATAATAACCGTCACTCGAGTTACGAGGGAGATGTCGAAAAACACAAAAACTCTTCTTTAGAATGAATAAAATAAATTAAAAAAATAAAAAATAAATAAGTTGGACCTACCTATTGAAAATGAGCGAAATTTTGTACTCGCTCGGTTTTTACGATAAAATGGGTGTTAATCCTCTTAAAATCGTGAAGGTACCTTATTATATGTATTATTTTTTACAATACCTACAGCTTACTGCATCCTACCTTCATATTAGTTCATATTAGTACCATTTTTTCGGCAGCAAGTTTTTTCGCATGTTCTCCTCAAAAAATCCTAATCTACAATAAGAAGTAGACAACTAGTTGTAAACACGGTGAAATACCGAATGATAGTAATAGGTATACGTCTAGTGACTGTGTTATCTGGTTTCCTGAAAACCACTGGAAATACGAAATGAAGGAAAGCAGTCAGTGCTGGGGATATAACTAGTTTTCAGCAATAACACCACTCACCATCTTTTTCCTAAACAATAGTTGCAATTCAGTTATTGTTTAATAACACAACTGGACAAATAGAAACATGGTTGGTAATTTTTTCACTGGAAGGAGTATGAACCTCCCGAGACTACGCATACAGATCAATCGCCTTCTTGATCAAATATAATAATAATATAGGTAGTCAAAAATTCTGAATTAACTAAAAATTCAAGGTTCATTACATCTTCTTTGCTATTCGCAAGGGTGTATATGACGCACGACGTCATGTTGTTGTTCCCGTTGCTGAAATGTTTCCGAGCCTGTCAAACGGGGAAACCTCGCATTTCGACTCCCTGGGGGATCAGTTCTTCTCAAACTTGTTAACGGCTTTTCAAAATATTCTCGAGACGTCCAAACATTTTCCACGCTCCTCTTTCACCACCGAATTTTTACCTGGGTTCACTCTTTTTTGAAGGATGACCCGTCCAAAAACCCTTTTCGCAGAGTTGGCGGCCCCGTCAAAACATTTCATAACAACCGAAATGTTTCAATCGTAGCTCAACAACCTCACAGTGGTCGGAGCCAACTACTGTGAAACGAATGGATCGAGGCGATGTGCGTTTTCTAGGAGTTTTAGGAGATGGAATCATGAGTTCTTCAGTGAAATTCCGACGAATCCGAGATTATGATTTAATTGGGTATCAACATATTATATTATGCTATTGTATCTACCACTCCTTCCTTGAAAAGTTTGGAGAAAAAGAAGAAGATTTGATATTAGGTCAAAACCGGCTCCATCCACATGTTTCAAAAGCAGAATATTGAAGAAAATGCAGAAAACGACCATAATTTAATAAATATGTTAAAAGTGTTATATGTTTTGTGTGTATCTCAGACTGTGATAAATAATCAATCATTTGAAACTCATTGCAATCCAAAAATATGCCGAAATGACGATGCTATCAAAGAAAGAAAGATTTAGAGGGGCTGCAACTTTTGTAAAATGTAGAAAAAATGTACATCGTACAATGTAGAAAGTGGTCAAGTTTTGTAATTGTATAATGTAGAAAGTGGTCAAGTTTTGTATATTACTAAGGGTGAAATTTGTTAAGGTACATTTGTTAAAATTGCCAAATATTATTCCCGAATGTGTTTTTCCTCGATTTTACTTGAATTCTCCTTCACCTGGTCAAGTGTAATGGTTCAAAAGCTGTTTCTTTTGGCATGAAACTACCCTTGAAGAAGTTTGAAATTTTTTCAAACCCGGTTCAACCAGTAAAATGCTCAGCGGCTGCTTGTCTACGCTTCGAGGAAGTCTTAGGACTGGACTTTCAATGAGTCATTCTTTATTCGATGATTCGATTTAATAATATTTTGCTGTACCAGTCACTAAGAATTTCCAGACTACAGTAACTACTCAAAAAAGTTCTCAATAAGTTACGATAAAGTTACAGTAAAAGTTACTTCAGTTTACAAAGAATAGGTACAATAAAGAATCCGAAAAAAAATTATGAGTATCAGTCAACTAAACGTCCACCAAAATCTCAAGATTACGATAACAACCATATTTTGTTCTTCTACTCTTAAATAGTAGGTATTCAGTTGGGTTTTAAGATTCCTTGGTAGCACGTTGAGCTGTTCTATAGGATTTACAAAGGTTGAACGACAATATGGCATAGTTATGGTTTCTGCAAAAAGTATTATTACAGAGTGGTTATAAAACTAAGTTGTCAAGAAATAATCTTCAATCAACATGTTAATATGTCTACACAGAGGTAGAAGTAGTCGACTGCAGTTCATAGCTAGGAATTGGCTGGATTCAGTCAAGAGTGTTGGCTGAATCCAGATGATTCCCAGCTATAAATATGTCTAGTTACAATTCAGCATGAGACATTATCATCTTTCAGAATCAGACAGATCGTACCAACTGATTTAAAAAATTAGTCCATGATCTTCAAAGCATGCCTTTAGGATCCCATCACTATATCGAATTGGAGGGGGTAACTTTTTGTCGTGATTTCAGGGAGGTCTTTATGGAACCTAGGTCTGGGACCTCTGTTCTTTTCGGGGATTTCGTTTTCACGTTACATTGTCAGTTCGGTTTGGCTTCGCCAACGTTAGGTACCAGTCCCCGTCCTAAAGGGCAGAGTACGGTACCCCTCCCTTTCTTTTGTCGCGACGATGGATTTATGATGCTCACCTCTCCCCGGACTTTCCTAACAGCTTTCACCCCGAGGTATTGCATCCCCCAGCAGCGTAGGGTGAACATCTACACCTGGTGAGTACACGTTTTCCTAACCTAACAGTTATCTGTAAAATTTAGCAATATGAAGCACCGTGGAAATTCAGATGTTATTAGGCTGGGAGTCAGTCGAAAATCAGAGAGATAAATAGCTCGTTCGTATCTTTGTAAGCAGAAGAAGATGGTGTAATGGTCAACTTGGTTTAACCGGGAGTTCGAGTAATATGGCGTTTGGTTTATCAAGTTACAGAAGTTGAGGTACATGGTTACTGTAGATTGGACTCCTCTTACAGGTTTGACAATATTCCAACAGCCTGTTCGACATTGGCTTGCCAAGGTTTAAATTACAGTTCGAAGCTATTCCTAGTTGTACAACGTCCCAACTTCAGGGTAGACCACAGTTTCACAAGGTTCTATATATGGTGCAAGTTGCCTTAATGCCGCACAGGTACATTTCATTGGTTCTTCCCCTAGAAGGAGGGAACTATCAAACCAAATTTAGAGTGTCAGTACTGATCACTAGATTTATAATCAGGGTGTTAGACTATATACGAGTAACAATGGTGGACTGACATGATCAGGCCTCAGACGCGTTGTTTTGCAGTATCCATGAGACATCGATGAATAGGTACTCTCGAGGAAACTTTCTCATTGCCCTTTTTTGGAGCGAAATAAAACTTCTGATTCGGGTAATTAAATGTTGGAGAAAATTTTGACATCAGAGTCAAATTAAATACATATCAGCCCCTACATGTGTTACACATTTTGGATGAGAATTCACTATCACTACCTACTGAAAATATAGGTAGAATAACCCTTCTGAGGATTATTTTCCGATCTACCACAAGGTATTAGGTATGGCTGCACTGTGTATTAAAATACGCGTTTTGATTTGTACCAATTAGATCTGGCACTGCTTCAACAAAATGTTGACGATCGTGTTGATATTCTTCCATACTAAAAAATTAGTAACACGACTGTGTATGACAAAAAATTAGTAACACGTGGCTAGGTACCTACCAATGATTTGGCCAATTAAATCGTGAGTACCCAGTTTTGGCATGAATAATGTCTTTTCGCTGGGGTCAATCCAAAATTTTGACCCGTCAAAAGCGTTACCATGTTTGACATGGTTTCATTATTTTTATGGCCGAGCAGTCAGCTTAAAATTTCGGCATAAATTGAGAGCTTTCCAAAGAGTGGATAACGATTTTTGTAGGTGAAAAACCGACTGAGTTACATTTACCTAGTTACGAGGGTTTGAGTACGAGATTGTTTGTTTACTAGTATCAAATGTGGTAACCAGGGATGACATGGTTTCTTTGTTTTTATGCCCGAACAGTGAGCATAAAATTCTTGTTTTTTCATGAAAGTTCTCGATGAAGAAGTCGTGTTCCTTTGGATAAACCCGTGTTTTTCTTCTAACAAACAATCTCTATAATTTACTCGTACATATTGTGAAATGTACGTGGCGTTTGGACCACCTACTCGAGTAATCAGTGCGAAAAGACATATTCATGTCACAATGTATCACCGTGAAGCGTTGATACTCGTTTCTTTAATTGAAAGACATATATTTCTGAATTAACATAAATCGTGGAATTAATAGAGAGTCATCGAGAGTTTGACATACTTCGCAGAGTCCATTGGAACCATCTAAATAGGTTTTAATTCAAGAGGAAAGTTTGAACATTGTTCAAATTTTCAGGGATTATGGATTATGCGGGTGTGCCCTTTAGGGCCCACATGAATTTTTTTGAGGAGGGGGATTCGTGCTCCATCCAAAGGTTCATTATTGAAAAAAATAATAAACCAAAATAAGTGATAGGTGACTTATCTCTGAAAATATTAGCTATATAAATAACTTATTTCATGGCAGAGAAATTGGAGTGATTGAGTTAATCAACCTTCTCTTTGGTATGGATACTACTGCTTTCTTCCAATCAGAGGTAAAGGAGGTAGAGAAAAACCTGTGCATGACAAGCGCGCCTATTATCAAATCCCTAATTCCGGTTTTGCTTCTTCAATTTGATGTTAACATTTTTGAAGATTTTACCGTTTCCGCATGCGTGGAGGTTGCCATTGCTAAGCTGAACATTACAAGGGGTTAATTTGGATGGAAACTGTGGAAGTTTCAAGGATTCGAGGAGACAGACAGACAGACACGAAAGCAAATTCATTCAGAAATGTATCCGCCATCGGAAAAATGAAAGTCGACATGTTGTGTAGGTTGTTAGATTTAGAGAAAACGAAATTTATGACATTTTTTTTTTCAATATTAATATTGTGTTTTGATCTTAAGATAATTGGGAATTTTATCAAAAATCACAAACATTTTCGTTCACCTAAATTACCTTCAGTCCGAACAGCTAGTAGAATGTATAGATGGTTTTTATCTATCGTGGTTCATTATTTTCAACACGTAATGAGCCTTTGGAATTGTGCATGAATGAAAGGGTTTACAAGATAAACCTTTGTGTAATAATTAGCACCGTTTTGCCAAGCTATGTAAGTAAATTGAGCAATTTTCAAATGTTCCGCGAGGGGTTAATGGCATGATAATGTACACCAATCCTAAAGGCAAACTATAAAAACTGGAATGAAATTATAAATTATTGTAAATCTCAATGTACTTATCAAACCCCTCTATCAGCTTTGAAAGACAACCATGAATGAGAGTTCCTAGCCATATTGGCGAGCAGTTGCCCCCTTTGTGTTGTCTGCGAAGGGTGCGGTGCCCTCGGAGGGAAGGGCAGGCATCTCGCCCTTTGTAGGGCCGCCAAAAACGTAATGGCGGTGACCTCTCCCTCTCCCCTCTTTTTTTCAAAAATATTTTTCTCGGTTGGACCAGGAAACTTCGAACGATCACCGCGAATTTTATTGTTCCTTGTTAATATTTTCTCAATTAGAAATAACGTTTATCCCTAACTACCGAGCCAAGTACCGACTTCCTAAATCATCTAAGTCACATTACGACCTCCGTCCACCAGAACAAATGTGTCACTGGGTCAACCGATAAACCATCACTATAAAGTACACTTATTCCATAGTACCACATATAAGTACCATCACTTATAGGTTCCCCGATTTCCAAAACCAAATTATTTCAGGATGATTTGCAAAACTCTAGTTTTGCATCTTTCCGTATGAATGAATTTAGTTGTTTTATGATCACTAGAACTTTTTTCAACAGTTGTGACCTTTTTGCTACCTACCTACCAATGTGTTACTATTATTATGAGTATTATTACATAAATATAGTTAAATAGCTGAATAAGAATGTATACATTATATTTTTTGAGTGAATGATATTTATAGATTAATTTAAGTGTGAATATACATCTTACCTCACCTTACTAATTTATTTAGTGTTAGTGATGTTAATCAAGAAGGAGCCGTGTCACAAGTCCGGGAGAGTGTGGATATCGCGTGGTTGTTCTCCCTATCATTTCAGCTCAGTAAATAAATAACCCACAAAACCCAAATAAACCAAATACAATTTATTTAGTGATAATAATGTATTTATTTTATCTCACAATAATAGGTTATTTATATCATAATTTTAATATATTTTTATAAATACAATGCTAATTCATAATCCCGTCTGCGATCCATTTTTGGTCGTCCAAACACAATTCATAATGTTATAATTGATCTACCATCTTAGATTTACGTTGATCTAGATAATTTCGGCTTCTAGTTTTAGAGTGTTAGATACTTCTGAATGTTAGGTATCTACCCAATAATAAGTGTGATAAAACAGGTTCACGGTAATATTAATATTTGAATTTGTAGTTTCAACTGATTAAGGTACATTATTATGTTATTGGTTACAATGTTAGAGTGAAAATATACATTACATATTATATGTGTACCTACTATACGTACATTATTAAGTAATTATATAATAATATGCAGGTAACTTTATTAATACATTAACAAACATTCTAGGACTAACATTTATTAATACATTAATTTATTAACAACTAGGAACAAACATTTATTAATACATTAACAAACATCCTATAATTTACTTAATCTGCATGCATACAATATTTAAAACGAATGTCGAAAACTATATGTCCAACCCTTGTTTAACATGCCGAATGGGGTTAGTGTATAAACATCAATACCATGTACCTTATCACAGTATTCCTGTATTTTGTTTCGTATAGTTTACCTGCTCTATTTACTGGTAGCCATTTTCAAAGAGTTCGCGTAGTAAGTGCCTAATAAATTGGCTAAGGATGGGCATAACATGTCCCAGTAAGGAGCGGCGTTCGAAGATGATCTAGCATAATATGATAAATGGGTAGTAGGATCTTATTCTATGAATAGGTGCCTATTAGGATAAGAAGGATGCGCCTGAAGGATGCGCTCTTCTTTGCGTTGAGCGACAACCCAGGTATGAATTATGATTTTTATTCTAACTCGGTTTAAATAAATAAGTTAAGTGCGATAATATTTGGGTCCTCCAGTACTCGTTTCTTGACAAATATGGATCTACAGCTTTGTTGGGAAAATCAGTTTTCGAAACGGTATTCAAAAATCTAACGGTATAATCGGAGGAAATTTGGATATTCAACACCTCCTCGTTCTTGTGACACTCGCCCATTCGTCATTCTCCAACCAACATAAATAAATTATGACGTGATTTCAGCAGTTCGTTTATAATTCAAAAAATCAGTTACGCTCTTTCATCAAAATTGAATAAGCCATAAAACGCCCACAACGGGAGGCGTGTTCCAGACGAAACGTTATTTACGGCCTTTGGTCTTACCTGGCTGCAACCTTTAAATCATTTTCCGAGGGTCTGACAATGCTTAAAAAGTAGATCTGTGTTCTATGGTTGAGAGCGAGAGAGAGTTTTGAGGGAAAAAATCTCCACGCCTTGATGACATCATATTGTGTTTTTTTCACATCTGATCGTATTCTGGTGTGAATCACTTCATAAAGTTTACATATTGCCCATGGATATTTGATTCTCTTTGCAACACGATAAGTGGACATGATTACATCATGATTCAGTAAAGATACTACTGTTAACAAATTTTATTCTGAAAGAACCCTGAATAGGTGGAATGTACAGCTTTCGCGCATCTTGAAGCTCACCACTGATTACCTAATGTTACAGAACAAATTTAAAATCAACAACAGAAAATCGTACG
>JAEMON010000010.1:15595983-15606105 GCA_030264115.1 Lygus lineolaris
CCCTATGTGCGAGCCCTACGGAACTCCCGACACCAAACGGAACCCACCCGAGCTCGTTCCCAACTTCGTTCCCAATCGTTCCCAACCAATTTTACTACAAAATTTTAAATTTAAATTTGTATATTATATTCACATTTTTGGGAAAATTTGCATCTCTGACGAAAATGTGTACATTTGTGCATGTTCTTCAAAAATCCTTCAAAAATTCCAGAAAATCGAGGAAAAACCGAATGTGAAATATTAGATACCGTACACATAACACACGATATACTACATCAAAAGTAGTGTTAAACTTTGGGAATCGTTTCAGAATGGCCTGATATAGATTTCCGTGATGGAAACAATTTTCAAAAAAATTAATAACGTAAATTTTGAAGCCAGTGCGGAATTGTCTTCGAAATTTACTGAAAGAAGAAAACGACTGAGAAGGTAAACTAGTGAGAGTGAAAAAATGGATTACTTCGGGACCTCAGAACCTGTCCTCTATTGAGAGGTGTCCACTGATGGAGGCGTCACGGTATGTTGAATACATAAAATACATATTTTTATTGTTGTGAGATGATTGAAGTAATAAAAGTTGGAAAATACATTTTCCAGGAGAGATAATCTCCTCTTCTGTGTAGGGAAATTTCAATTCCCCTTCCATCACATTTTTATGGCATCAGAGAGAATTGCGAAACGAGCGGGAGGGTTTTCGCAATAATAATGAAGGTATTGAAGGGTGTATGCAAAAACGGAGCTCGGGGTGATGGTTCGAGTGGGAAGGGGGGGGAAGTTGCGAGCGACGAGCGGCAAGTGGGAGTGGACGCGGCGGCAAGTTTCCTTCTGGGCAGTCGCCGTCGGTCCCCCACTCCGGCGTCGTCAACACGCCCCTCCCGCCCCACCCCGCGCCTTCAACCCCTCCACCAGCCCGCCCAAGGACCCTACTCCCTCGAAAAAACATCACACACCCAATCACGTTTTGACTGACGAGTCGAACGGGAGCGCTGCAGCCGTGAACGTCCGCCAAATGTGTCGCGAGTGATAATTTTTATTTTTCCCCCCCGAAATTTAACCCTTTTTTCCCTTCCCCTTTTTTTGTTTAGTTCGTTTTTTTTCGGAAAAATTGTTGTTCAAATCGGGAAAATGAGTTCTTATCAATTTGTGAACTCTTTGGCGAGTTGCTATCAGCAAGGTGCGCAAAGGTCTGGTGCATCTCCAGTGGATCATCCTCAGAGCCCTGCCGGTGATTATTACCCGAATGTCAACTACCCGGGAGGATGTTACAGCCCGCAGCAGTACGCAGGACAGTACATGCAGCAGAGCCCGTCAGGTATGATGGATTACACACAGTTACATTCGGCGGCGCAGCATCAAAGGTTGACGTCCCATTTGCAGCCTCTCCACGGCGTGCCGTCGCCCGGAGCCGTGTCGCCGATCCTTAACAACAACAACACAACCGTCACCAACCTGTCGTCGTCGTCGTCGTGCAAATTCGCCGACTCGACGACAGCAGCCGCCTCCGCCAATGGGATCTCGTCGCCGCAGGACCTGTCGACGTCGACTCCCGGCCGGAGCAGCTCTCCGCTCGTGAAAACCTCTTTACACTCGCCGTCCAACCCGACGGCGCGGACTCCGACGGGGGCTCAGCCGACGTCGCAGTCGTCATCGTCCCCCGCGTCGTCGACGTCGTCGTCCTCCTCGACGCCTGGCGCCGGCACAGGATCGTCCGCCAACAACACGTCCAGTTCCGGCAAATCGCCCGCTGGAAACCCACCACAGATCTACCCTTGGATGAAACGAGTTCACCTCGGCCAAAGTAAGTGTTCCAAATTCAATCCAAATTTTATATTTTTGTATCCGAAATTCGATCACCGATCTCTGATGTTTCCATGGTAAAACAATGACAACACGAAATTCCCACCTAAATAAGTACACTGTACCCGAAAATACTACCTAAATGATGACAATATGCAAATAAAAAAACTGTCAAATTCATCATCACATTGGAGTTTCTCCTTTTACTTTTGCCATAAAAAAACAATGCCAATATTAGTTACTCATCATAGTCATGACATAGTGACCACCCCGTAAAGTCACTATCTACCATAATAATATCACCTACAATGTAAAATCTTCATTTCATCTTACTCCGAGTTTTTCCTTATATAGCATTTTTCAGTCAAATTTACTGTTTTCCCAGCCAAATCCATTTTTCCCAGTCAAGATCAAGTAGCGTTTTCCCAAATAATCTAATTTTCTACAATCATAGTCAATAGTTATGTACTGTCATGATGTGAAACTGAATTTGATTGGTAAACAATTAAATTTGAATGGGAAAAAGCGGAATTCGGTTGCAAGAAAAACCATTAATTAACTGGGAAATGTCGTATTAAGGTATACGGAATAATTCTCCGACCACCTGAATATAGGTTTTCAAGTCAAATTCGCAATATTCCAAACCAAAGTCAGAAATTTGCATTTCAAATTCAAATTTTTCTCAAAATTCTATAGCAAAAATATTTTTTTTAGATCTGAATTTAAATGAAAAGTTCTTAATTTGGTTTGTGAAATTTAGAATTTGACTAGAAAAACCTATGTACGAGTATTTAAGATACTCCATGTAGAAATCATAATTATAGGTAACACACGATGTGGTATTTCCATCACCCCAGCAAGCATTTCAATTGCAGTACTGAGTGCTCCCCACCCCTTTTAATTAAGCACATTTCTTTCAGTCGAAAAGGCTGAAATAGAGTCCTAATGAAATCAGCGACGAAACAACAAAACTTGTATTTACAAAAAATGCATAGAAATAATTTCAAAAGTTCCAGTCAAGCAATCCAGTTAAAATAATCAACGAATTTTCGATTGTGAACATTTTTTTAGTTACTTATTATAGTTCATCCTTTTAGGGAATTTAGTGCTGATTCATACCATACTATCTTTAAAATGGTAATTTTCACACACATTAAAAAAAAAAACATGTTATTGATATTTTGATTTTTTCCCCTGATTTTTTAGATATCATCTGGAGTGACACATGCTATATCTACATATATTATTTATATTATTTATTGTTATGAAAAATGTTAAACTTCAGGAATCGTTTAAGAATGATCTGAAACGGATTTTTATGCAGAACATTTTCAAACATTTGGTAACTATAATTTTGAAGCCAGTGCAATAAACTTCATTTTCTTCGAAACCTACTATCAATCTGGGACCTGTGATTTGTTTTTATAACATTATGAACACAGGTTGTTTCAATTTCATAATAATCCGTCACTATCGTCCATTTACTTACCTATTGATCGTTTTGAATCCGCAGTTAAAAAGACAACATTTTTGGGAGGTTTCTGTTCGATATTTTACTATAAAATTGGACATTTATTTTTGGATTTGATTTGCTGATGGTTGGAAAAAACGCGGAAGCTTCCCATGAGGGTCCTAAGTGATCTCGAATAATTGAAACTGTACGCAGCTAACGCATGGTTTGCATTTTTGCGACAATCTTTTCTTTCAATTTTTTAAAATTTGTTGGTTCAAGGCAACTCGAAATTCCGTTATTTTTTTCAAATAAGTGGGTTTAGAGTAAGTTCATATTGGCTGCGATTTTCGTTTGTTTCAGCCTCTCGCAGTCGGTAGCTTATCTGGTTATCACAAAATCAAAGTCAATGGTTGAATGTTGAATCACTGGTCCTCAATGAATGAAGTATAGACCTATCAATTCGATTGATTGACCCATAGAATATTGTATTGGAGTCGTGTATTATTAATTATATACCTATCGTTGCTCCACCAGTCAAATTCAGTGAAAGCCCTCTTGATTAACTAACACATATTACTATACCGACTCATTTTCTTGCTAGATGTGAGTATCTTTTGAATGTTCTCAAATCACTGCCCAGATATACCTAAATTATTCACGATGGGTCGTGCTGGTAGGTATGTCCGAAAAATGCGCTATTTTAATCACAAATCCAATTATCATCTGTCCGAATGAATCAGGAGTGATATCATTCGAATCAACGTGAAAAATTACGTAGAAAATGATGCCTAAAAGTCATAGTCGGGTCGTTCACGCCCCAAAACGCTCAATATCCCACTAAAACTTAGAAATACCACTCCGTTGTGAAGCTGAAATCCTGAAAAAGTTATTCCTGGAGTGCCCAGTGAAATAGTATTGTTCTCGAAGCAAACGGATGAGTGAGAGAAAAGTCAAATTTGGGGAAATCCTTAAAATTTGAACTTTAGACTAAGTTTTAAGCCTTGAAAATCATTTGTTTAAGATAGTTAATAGGCCTTTCTCATAGGACATTTAATCATCTTTCTGATATGTATATTTATTTTCATTTTTACTTCATAAGTTAAGGGATAAATTTATGGCTATCTTAGTGGTATAAGTTCGTAGGGAATAACAAAACCTTAAAAGCGAAAAGAACTCACGAGAACGAGAGGTTAACAAAAATACACTACGAGGAACTTTTTGTTGGAAATTACCCGTAGAACAGATTTCTGAAGTTTGTCTTAACTTATCTGAGACACCTTGCGTATCCCTGAGAATGGTTAGGATAAGTCCGGGTGAGAAAGAACATTTTTTTCAAAATAAAGTAGATACTGCTATAGTCATTCGATATAAAAACTTGGGAAAACATTATTTAGATTCTGTATTCACTTACTATACAATAAATTACAGTCAAAACGTCTTCAGCTAACTCAAAATCAAAATCAAAAATGAAATTCCGAATCATTAGCAGTCGATCTCACCCAAAATTTCCCGTGTGAGACGAACCATTCATGTTAGCGTAAAATGCTTATTTTCATGTTATTATTTATTTTTTGGTGTTTTTTGGTTTGGTCACCATTAGGTATACCTGTTTTGGCAATTTGAATTTATTCGACACCAATATTTCTGAGCTGGAGCTGTGATTACCTTATTTTTGACAACAGTTTGGTGAAATATGGTGTAACGGTTGCGTGAGCCATCTGTCCCGATCTCCATTGAGTCCTTCTGTCCCGTTTTCATTGGAGAGATAAGCCAGATAACCCAAGAATTCACTTCTGATCAGTTCTGTTGTACCTTCCGTGCATAATAATGTGTTAAGACGAAAAAACGGAGACTGGAGCGTATTAGGTACTTAGTTTCTGAAGTAAGAGATTGATGTAAAATCAAACTGTAGACCCCCTTGATCTCAAAAATCGTTGTTTGCAGCTGGAAAACGCGTCTTACAGGGCTGATGGCGCTCTTCGTACTTTAAGGTCTTCAATATATCAGCTGTTGGCCAAATTTATTATGATGTTGAGTCAAAGACAATCAATAAATACCTGAGCATAACATGAATTCAAATGTATTCAAACCGTAAAACGCCTTTATAGCTTTTTCCAATGAACTTCAAAATTCTTTTAACCAATCCCATAAACTTTTCAACCAATTTCATAATCTTTTCAACCAATTTTATACACTTTATTTGATGAGGTATTGTTTCCAAGAAATCATAGTTGGAAAGGAATGAAGAAACACAACATGTTGTGATTTGCAGCCAGACTGAAACTGCCGCTAGCTGCCGCTGGCAATCGCCTTAATGAAAAATATTATATATACATTTACATTTTACAATTTTACATTTTATATTTCAATTTCAATTTTACCTTTTGTATTTCATTTTTTTCACCTTTTTCATATTTAAACTGTTATCTTTTATATATCATGTGATTCAAACTTTAAATATTTATACAATTAGCGTTTCACAAGTTAAATTACAAATATTAGTTGTTTTATAATATATACCTACTTTTTATGATCCTTTCCACCTATGATTACTTGATGTACAATGATACCTCATTAAATAAAGTGTATGAAATTGGTTGAACAAATTATGAAATTGGTTGAAAAGTTTATGAAATTAGTTGATAAAATTATGGAATTGGTTGAAAAAATTATGAATTTCACTGGAAAAAGCTGTAATATATTATGTTCTTTGTAATTCAACGAAATACTATTCTACGTCGAATATTTATCATGGATGAGAGACCAGAATACTCACTCTGCGCCATCGGACTCCACTTGGGCACTAAATCATACGCTGCACTAGACTAACGATTAGGGCTATTTCCATGTATGGAACCACTTATTAGAAGGGTCTGCTATCGCGGCTCCATCGGTTGAGATGATCATCATTACGGCGTCCCGTATCTTATGGCGATGCATATTCAACTATAATGATGGTCAAATGACTCTTATCAGTGTTAAATTGATCAATTTTCAGTCAAATACGAGTACAAATTAACAAGTTTTTCGTAAATTTGCATTTGAGTTGATCACACGACTTACTGTCACATAAGTGAAGGTATTGGACTGTAGATCGATTGAGATGAGCTTTAGCTCTGTTCAGGGTGTTCACGGAAGGGGCGACTTCAGGCTGACTTCAATGATATGAGGCTGAGTTCACGGATGTGGACACCTCAAGAAAAATGGTTATGGGAGGGCCATGGATACAACAATTAATGTACATCAATTTTGTCAATATATCCAAAACACTCAAAGCTAAAAACTTAAATTACATTGACTCAAAAAATATCGAATAATAAATTAATACGATAGCTACTAGATAATATTGACTCCAAAAAGGAAATCTAAGCTAGAAATCTAGAGCTAAGGTCTCACAAAAGAGTTGACTGTTATCAAATCCACCCCGAATTCAGACAGATAGATTTCATTCATTCAGTTATAGGGAAATAAATTTTCCCATGTTTTGGGAGACATCCCATGAATTCAAGTTGAAAGAGTGAAGGAGCTTCACATTAATAATCGATCAATTTCAAATCGGTTTTTGACGTTCTTTATTTTAGGTTTTCGATTCTGAAGTTTTAAAAACTGTTCAACACCCCTCCGGTAACACATCAATCAAAAAAGCCAAAAAACATATTGGGGTTCCAGTTTTATAACCAATTTCATCACCTTCTTAGTTACCTAGGTTTTCTAAGTTCATTCAAGTTTAATTTTCTTTTTTCAATAATATCATTTCCTGAAGTCAAACTGATATTATTCTAGACCATAATTTTCAGATCAATTAGAGGAACTGCTCTCATCAGCTCAGAAAATTGGATTCAACTTGGGCAATTTTTATTTGGAATTTTCGGAATTTTAATTCCACTAGGGAATACTCAGTACTTATTTTTGAGAAAACTTGGTTTTTCTGGGTTACAAGAGAGGATTGCGTTGAAATGTTACCACGTGTCTCTGGCCGGTGCTTCTCTTTGAAACACGTTAGGGCCTCCGAGTCGCTTCGAAAACTCTCCTTGAATCCTCATATGAAGCGGATTATTAATATTCAATGGCGTATCAATATTAATATCCATTACCATACCTAATACACTATTAGCATTTTGCCCGCGAGGCGTGAACTCATTTTTAAACCTCCTAGGATCTCATGCGAGAGTACTTAGAAATTAAGAGACCCATTTTGACTGCATTCAGTCCCGAAGTTTACGAGAATCCGATATCCAGAATCCGAAAATCAATTACCCTCCGGGTTACTTCTGTATAAAATCTTAGGGTTTTCCCAACTTTTCACCTAGTTAGAAAATATCAAATCTAGCATGCATTAATTAAACTTCTTCAGGCCCAACAACGAGACCCTTGGAATCCCAGCAAGAGTACTCAGTGGCGTCACCACCCGCGTCTCGCTCGCTATTACTTATTTAATTGGGTTATCTTTGTTTGTGGCTTGCAGGAGGCAGAGGGGCCTCCTTAGTGAAAACACTTGAGCATTTGTGACGATTTTGAGATAAAATGTGATATTACATTTCTTTCGGGGGAACACATGAGATCATTAATATATGTCTGATGGCATGAAACCATCACGAGGAAGCTATATATGGTAAACATCTCAAGTTTCTAGCACCACGGGGAGTATAAAAAACGTTGCATTTTTTTCGTTACACAAATTTTAATGACAGAATGATTACTTGAAACATAATAATATTATGTTTCTAGATACATGATTGAAAATATATTATATTTTCAATCATGTACCACGTTACATAAAAGCCGTTGAAACTCATCACTCAGCCGCACACTTCTCTCCTGTTGACTCTTGGATGTTCAATTATGATGTAGCTGATCTGAGAGCTCAGTTTTTGACTCAGCTTGATGTAAGACCTCAACTTTCGATTCAGCTGATCCGGGAGCTCCGTTTTTGACGCGGCCGATTCATGATACAATTTTTGATTCAGCGGATGTTGGAGCCCAATTTTTGACTCGGATAATATAGGGTCTCAATTTCTGACTCGGCTGATCTGAAAGCTCAATTCCCGACTCAGTTGATCTGGGAGCTGATCTTACGGGAGAAGACCGGGAGCTATGATCAGGAAGCTATGATTTGAATTTAAGGTTTCTAACACCACGGTAAGTCCATCAAAAAACGTTGATTTTTCCGTTACACAATCTCTTTCTACCACCAATGTTTAAAAACGTCTGCCAAGTTGGGTGGGCAGTATAGCTTCCTCACTTATGTAAAATGGAAGTATAGAATCAGTTAGTGAATAATTCAGTGAAATTGGTAGAATAGTTCCGTTGTTCCATTGAGTTGTGACTGCAGTGACAATAAATTTAAAGTTTGCACGTGCGCAGTAGCCATCATTAATCCATCAATTGTGCCGAAAATAATATCTGATGATTGTCTTGGAGTCAGCCCCTAACTACCTTCCTAATTTGAGCGGAACCGGTCCTCCCAGGAACTGAGAAAACATAGTTTCAAGGAATTAACGTTTGCGCATGCGCACACGCTACTAGAGATCCAATGGCGATGAAATTCATAGGGGACCCTCTAGAGCTCAACCCGCTTAATGTTTGAAAATTCCACCGAAATTGATCTAGTAGGAGCTACCCCCGTGACAACAAATTTCAAGTTTGCGCTTGCGCAGTAGCTATTGCTGATCCAACCGAAATTGAAAAGGAATAGTCCTGGAGTTAGCCCTCAACTACCCTCCAAATTTGAGCAAAACCGGTCAATTAAGAACTGAGATACCGGGGTTTCAGGAAATTCACAATTGCGGCTGCGCTCACGCTACTACCTAGTGGTCAGATAGAGATGCAACTAATAGGGGAATGTCTCGGGGCTAACCCGCACAATCCCTGAAAATTTCATCAAATTCGGACCATAACTTCATATAGTTCTGCATGGGACAAGGAATTGACCAGAGAGAGACCGACAGCCAGACACGGAACCAAAATCGTACAGAAAGCTCTGAAACGTAAAAACAAGAAAACGGACATTTTGATTTTTGAGGACACTTTTTCCCCCTGCTCGAATACACAGCTTCCTACCTTCGGTAGCAAGGAAGCAAAAACATACTCGCCTCAATCACACTGGAAGCATATAAAGCATAATACATTAAGCATTTTTCAGACGACCATCAGAATATTTTAAATTTAATTTTTAATTTTTTGTTTATTTTTCTATTTAAATATAATTTAATACTTATTAAAATTTTTGGAGAATCGTAAGACTCTTCTATATGGAATCCCTAAAAGGTTTTCACGGTTTCAAGCTGATTACACTACTTTTGGCACACTTCTTAGAGTCGAATCGGCCACCTGGTGGATGGAATCAATTTTATAAAACGAAAACCCCTTTCTACTTCAACACATATACCCGATATGAAAGCGGGTGGACGGAAGTAATGATTTATTACCTAATTACGATCGAAAAATTATAATGCGAGGGTTCCTACAAAGACCTGAGAGGAAGAGATTAAGCGAGTTTGGCCCGGTGGGCGCGCAGATTATTTTGGTCGGTTGTGTACGTTGGAATGGAGAATGAATAGTTTATAAAAGCTGGGGAAGCCACTTGCCAAATTTGATGGTAAACCATATTCCACCGTTCAAATTTCCCCGTAGGCCGTGTTTCATGTTGCAACCCTTGGTGTGTAAACTGGTCCTGAGAAAGACTCAGAGAAATTATATTCTTCGGAACTGGCACCATGCACTCCATGCTAAAAAAAATTCCACATCCTATTTGACATTTAGTTTTTCCTCTGAATTCGAGGATGTAGCTGCATTGAGGTGGTAAACACCAAAAGGCTGTTTTGAGATATCAAAGTTGAAAGTTTTCACAATATCGCACCAATTTTGACATT
>JAEMON010000010.1:15606115-15617500 GCA_030264115.1 Lygus lineolaris
TAGTATGCAAGCGTTTAATAGCAGTTTACGCGGATTTTTGTTTTGTTTTGTATAAATGTCCCCAGTTATACTATCTTCTTTCGGTCTTTCCGACTGTAAGTCAATATTTGTGTAAATTACCACCTTAAACATAGGAACATTATGATATATTCGGAATCAGCGTGAAATTTCCGTTAAGCCTCCTATGATTTTCATTGCCATCTGAAAACTAGTTGCATGTGCAAACGTGAATTTCCTGAAACAACTCTTTCTCAGTTCCTAATGTTACGATGATTTTCACGTACAACCAAGCCGTTGCTAGGGAAATGTAACTCCTGTAGTTTTCATCGTTTATGGCAATGAATAACGCTAGCGAACCTTGGAAACGAATTGCGTGTAACTATTGATGAAGAAGATATTCAAGGTTTCATAATATCAACAATCTCCATAATATTGATTCGATTTAAGCAATTCGCAAATTATATTGTATTAAATGTATTCCCTTCTTCGGAGAACAGATTTGACTCCGAAGGACTGGAAAACAATAATGCCACCAAAATTAATCAAATTACAATTATTTGGAATTAAGATGTTGGGGAATCCAAAACGCTCTTACCCTCTTATTCCGGCTACGTCTTATCCATCTTCCTTTGGACTAGGGTTAGGATGGGTTGTTTAACCCTTGCTGCCTGCCATCTGGGCCTCATAGACACACATAATTTTCATTCTGTTAAATTGGCACGACTGCACATCCCAGTGAATCTTAAGCCTTGAGTAGTATACCCCCATCAATCCCACAGGTTTGAGACTCAGTTTGCTATCCAAATCCAATTCAGAATAGATATTATATTAATTTTTTGTGCATCATGGCCTCCATTGGATGGAGTTCTTACCAGATTCCTGTTTTAAACCTCGATGTTTATGGCCTGTGGAGAACGGGGGGAATTTCATTCTGTGAGATTGGCACCACTAACCATCCCCAGAAAACCTCATGTTTCAAGTGGGCACTTCCCTTCTATCAATCGCACACAGCTTATATTTTACTTATAGCTGCGAAGTACCCAAATCTAGTTCAGAATCTATTGCCTCTGAATCAATTCTCTCCATATGCTGTAGTTCGTACCCGTTTCTTGTATTTACCGTGCCTGTGGAGCACGTAGGGAATTTAATTATGTGAGATTGTCACCACTGCGCATCCCAGAAGAACCCGCGTTTCAAGTAGTACATCCTCTCCAATCAATCCCACGGCTTATTAGACAATAATTCACTATCCAACTCTCAGTCGGGAATCACGTTTGTATTATTGAGGTATCAAATTCTATATAGGTAAATAAATTCCTATTAGCTAAGACTGATTTCCTTACAACAATAATATTATACAGTACAATCAGGTTGTTCTGTATAGTTTTGTCTTCTGGGACGTATCAGCCCTGTCTTAATCTCACAACGGTCTATGATTTTTGATCTCATAATATCATTTTATTTTATGGTTTGGATTTGAAAAAAGTGGGTACCTATTCAAGTTTCATATCCAAACTGCTAATCAGCACCACTCATGCATCTCTCTTTCATTTTTAGGAAGTGAGTATCCAGTATCCCTCTACTTCTCCACTAAAGATTTGGTTCGTATCAAGCACGTAATCTTGTTTTCAACCCAATTTTCCCGATTTTGTTGAAGAAGTTTTTATGTGTGTGGAGGAACTAAAAACATCGAGTTTCTTAAAACGGGAAAAATTACGACAGTTGAAACAATTTGGTGAGAGTTGCTTTTTGTAGGTACCTATTAATATACGTAATACATAGCCGAAAATCATTGTTAGTCGGGTAAGAATCATTCCGATCTTTTAAATGGTTTGCGTATATTATCATGGGTAATGTGGCACATGCACGTGTCTGATCTCGAAAAATATATCACCCAAGAATTTATTCTATCGTTCAATGTGGTGGAATTAGATGGTCACATGGAGCCAAGGGAGTGATGTATTCAAGTTTTTACCTATTTTATCAGCCAATTTATGGCCGATTTCGATGCAGTTCGCGGCAATCTTCTTGTAATCCAATTATCTAGGGAGATCAGCCATGGATAATTTTAATTTCGAAATTTTGAATTTTTTACGTCTTTTTAAACAAAATTAAATTTGCACAAAGGCACCTCATCCCTCTGGAGAATGGTAAAATAGGAAGAGTGCTGCCAACCGTATTCAATGCCGATGGAAGTTGGCTGAGAAAAATGGAAACAACTCTGAAGCCCTAAAATGGTTAATGGAGGAGCGGTTATCTGATTTTTAAACTCATCGGTCCTAAGCAGTAGGTAATAATGTCACTGGAAGTGTCCCTATAAGGTCTTATTTTTTGGGACACTTTGTGCTTAGCAGTCCTTCTGCCCCTTATGAACATGCGTAGATAGGTAGAACTACAGGTCCTAGGCCTAGCTCTACCTCAGAAATTCCAACCTGAATTTCGTGCTGGTGGAAGCCTTGCTCATCATTCTTAGCACTGTGATTACGTTCAGGTACCTAACTGTCATCTAAACAAATTTGTAAAAACATTCTGGATAAAAGCTCTAATTCGGAAGAATGAGCTCAGGGAAAGCTGAGACCACCAATTTGGTTAGTAAGTGGCCATGATGTTAGTTAGAAATATTTCTGGTGGTAATTATTGAATGGTAGCTGATCAATGTGAAGCCCAAAGGCCCCCATTGTAGATTCACGATGATGGGTATGAAGATTGCCCAAATTAAATAAGTAGTAAATCAAGTTGATGGGTGAATTTCACTAACAAACCGGTCTTGTTCCCTCAGTTAACAAACATTTCATGACCAAATTTCCACTTTCTTCCTCGTGCCTTCTTCACAACGCTACAGTATTATGTAGGAAGGAAACTCTCGGATGTTTTTTGTCGGTTGTTTTTTCCTAGAGTTGCGTCACGTGAGGATGATGCGCTCCCGATATTATAATCACATCTTAGGGAAAAGGGAGGCCCTAGAAGGGAGCTAATGTAAATTGATGGGCTCGACCTCCGTCTTTGGGTTTCAAAGGGCGTTCAACTCCCCCGGCATTTTTTTCCTCCCACCATTTACACGGGAAAGTACACAGTTTTGTTAGATTTCGAATAATTTGGATTTGACTTTTTTTTTTCAATTTGTACATCTCAGACCGAACTATTATATTTTTCTTGAACATCTTCTACTGTTGGTCCATTGATCTGACCAAATTTTCAATATTTTTGGGCGAATCATTTCCGAAATGGCATTATATGTCATTACGTGTCTACAGGAGACACTGGACTCAAAAGGGAGGTTTATTAAAAATTGCCTGTCTACTCAGATGAAAAAATGAAATTTTCTTTGTACTCATTAAAAAATTCAAAAAAAAAAAACACTCTCGATATGATGAGCTCACACGAAATTTGTATACCTACCACTTCTTGAGGTATCTACTTTAGAGGTATCTATACGTATAATATAAATATACATTCAATAATGTAAACAGCACCAGGACATGAATTAAGTATATGTAAGTAAATGATTCGTAATAGCGAAAATTAAAAAAAAGAATCTTTGTCTTGAATATATTCACGCTACTCCTTATAATATAAGGAGTCGCGTGATTAGATTTAAGAGAAAGTTTTTTAAAAATTATTTTCGCTATTACGAATCATTTATTCACCTACATATATTTACCTACATTATCATTTACCTAATATTATTACGTGACTCGCTAAGCTGCCTTCCTTATCAATTTTTGTGACTATATTGGGCTAAAAAAACACCACTAATCTCCATAATAATAAAGTACCTACTCCAGCGATAAAATATGTTTTTGTCATGTCAGGACCGCTTGATTGGTAGAATATGATTGTATTAGATCATCTCTTGAGTACTGGGAGTCTCCGTGGTGGTTGGGCCAGGACGGTCTGGTGGATAAATATTCTGTCGTTTAGTGATATTTTCATACGTACTTACCCTAAAATATGGGCCTAACAATCATTGTTACTGCTTAGTACTTACCTACCCGTTAAATTCTTACTTGGTTTGGCCAACCCGTGTTACTGGCGCACGTCGGACACTTTTTCTCTCATAAATCGGTAAAGACTTCTACAGAATTGCTCCAAACCTCCTTCAGTCATTATGTTTCTACGCTGTATCCTAATCGTCCATGGCGTTTCTTTACAAAGACTCAAGGTGTTTATTCAATTAGTCCCACGAAGAATAATGGACCTCTAATGTCGTCAATCCCTAACGACATTAAGTCTTGATTCGTTATGCATCCGTTGCGCCTATTATGCGTTTTTCTTTCGTATCGCTTTGTCCGGGCTCCATTAATAATGTATGTTCCGTTTTGAAAATTCCTCCCCCTCCAAGCATGCGCCGGAGATGCATGGAATAGATTGCAAACATGCGAAGACGGATAACAGAAGGAAAACTTCGATACGAGTATAAACGCAGAAATTCACAATCCAAGTTGCCTGGGAATTCAAATAATATCAATAGCAACGCGAATACGAATTTCATCACTCCCGACAACCTGCTTTTAGGTATACCTAACAAGAGTAGGTATAAGTAGGGGACGATGAGGAATCACGGCCATTATTCAGATTTTATGGTGACGTTCAGACATGAATATGGGTTTTTTACTGGGTGATCTAACCAAAAAGCGTTTGGCTGGCATTAGCAAAATGTTTTGGGTAATAAATAAAGTCCACGCATAAAACATAGTGGAGTAGAGCTCGTCAAGAACGTACTTGAAACTTCTTGGAGTCAAAGCAAGTTCGCTGGTCTCTCGAAGAAGGCATCGTGATTATTGGCAACCCTCGAAGTCACGCAGTGGGTAATCCAGAAAGGTGCTATATGTGGGGTATCCGATGATTGGAAGTGAACGAAAACAAAATTTAATATAAATATAATAAAATAGATACAGATGAAGTCACCCACCCCGAGCCCGCCTGGGGAGGCTCCCTCCGCTCCTCAGCACCCTCCGTTCTACAGCTAACCTAATTCTAATGGTCATTTTGTGCCGAATATTATTAGTACTGAGGAGTTTCCAAGGGTGCTGATTCTGTATTTGAAGTCGAAAATTCAATATTACGGTACACCGGAATACCCCGTTCCTTTAATATTTCGATGATTGGCATAGCCTCATGATGTTGGCGCCACTAAGACGTCATAAGTTTGATACCTATAAGTATTCATGTTTCGAAATTTCAATTGAAGACAACACAGCTTATTCATTCTCGAAAATCTTACAGAAACAAAGACGATTCCCGAAAAGCAAAACGAATTTGAATAATGGTCGCATAATTATCCGTGAATTGGGCTGAGTGACATTGTAGCCGCTTGAGTAGCATGAATATGATATTGGGTGAAGGTAATTGGTGATAATGGCCAACTTTGTCCAGCTGGACCCTCTACCCTCGACATCCGTACCCTACATACTCAAGGTATGCCCTACATCCACACCCCAACTGTAAGCCGACGGGGATCACCTCGGATGTTCATAAATCTTCTGGCTAATTCGTTTTAAAAGACCTGTTGATTCGGGGTGTGTATTTGAATGAGAACATCGTGGAGAGTAAAAGAGGGAGGAAACTCGGTGAGTCAGCTGCTATATAACTGGAGAGGAGTTGTTCTCCGCTCATAATAATTGTTATCCTTCGAAGGACATACTCCAATCTCATGCAGAACGTTATTGGTGAATAACTTTCTGCTCTTGGTGGATGTAATATGTTCGATACGCTGCTTGAGAAACTCCCCTTAAGGATTTATATATAAAGATTCTTGAAATTTCCCGAGACTCGCTCATTCCAGAATCCACTCTGCCTGTAATGGTAGATGTCTTGTGGCTGTTTTGGTGATGTCTTGTGGATATTTAAACTCCTATTGTAGAGTATGAAGTAAATGCAAACTCAAACCCCTATAGTTGGAGGTGGGGTGAGTGATAAGCAGTTACAAGACTTTCTAGGTCCCTTCCGCTGGTTGTCGGTGTTGCGGAACTGTAAAATGTGCGAAATGTGATAAAAGAAAGTGGTGAAGGCATTTTATTGCGATGATCAGATCTTCTGTGATCAGGTTAGAGGTAAAGTAAAAAAGAATAAAGGAAAGTAAACAATCATTTTGGGCTGGATTTTCGTCTGCCTGCCAATCCAAAAGGAGGATCAAAAATTTGTTCTGATCATTTTCACTCATGGCAACTCATTGCCTCACCCCCTTGAGTGAAAAAAGGAAATCGACGAATGTAGTAAAAGCCAAGCAGTCGTTCACCCATCAAAGTTGATACTATACCCACGCAGATAAGGCCGTCAACTCAGGTTAGAGGTTGGGGTACTGAAATTCGGCATATAATGATCTCGTATCTTATTAAACGAATTCAACACCCAATGTAAGACAACAAATTATTATTGTTGAATATTATTATTTTTGTTTGCTGGTAAAATCTGACTGAACTCATTTAAAATCTTACTGGTTGCAGCAAAATTATTCAGTTCATGGTCCTCATTGGAAATAAACTGTAAATTCGATCTAGTGAATAGTGTACCTATTGATTCTGCTACATAACGAAGAGTTGATCAACTCTTCGTTATGTAGCAGAATCTATAGGTACATTACTCACTAGATCGAACTTACAGTTTATTTCCAATGGGGACCGTTTCAGAGTGAGTGTGCACTGGAACCGCAGATCACAGATTGATAGGTAGATTACAAATTCCTTGCCTACAAATAAACCCTGTGCCGAATTTCAATTTCGAGCCTCGGTTAGAGAACAGAAGACAGGAAACGATTCATCCCGATGCCCCTCAAACGGACCTCTTTTCGACGTTTACGCAACCTCGCCAAAGTGTTTCCCTCCCACAAAGGATGTCCTCAAGAACCTCTTGTCAATGGTTGCACATGTGTTGTTCTGCCTACATTACAGCTGACGGTTTCGACCTGGAGGCCACGACATCGCCGCAAAACGGCGCCGAATACGAGGTCTCCCTTTTTTTCTTGCGACAGACCTCAGAGAGTTCCATAAAAATGGCCAAGTTCTCCCACAAAACTTTGGTCGTTAGAACATTACTGGAGACAGAGTTTTCTAATGTTAGCAGTTGGGCAATGTGGAAACCGCGCAACGAGTGCGCCTAATGCTTCCTCGCCTAGGACGCGATTATTCGTTTGGAAAGAGACATTCTCTGGATATTCGAAGACATTGTCGTTATGGAAAATCGTCATTGGCTGGTAAGCTAGGTACCACGTATTTGGGACAATTCTACTGACCTTCGAGTTTATTGGTGTGTTGAAAGATGTGATACAGACAATAGGTAGGTGTTTTGAGGGCATTATCAAGTGCTTGACTGAAAATCGCTATCTAACGTTATCGGTATCAACTAGGAATACAACAATGATTTCTACTCGCATAGCAGCGTACAACATTGTGCCATCATGGGCTATTCCTGAGTCATTATTGATTTCTTATTATTCATATTATTTATGAGTCAGAAGGTAGACAAATTAATTCTGTCCCAGAATGCAAAGATGCTATCTAAAGAACTTGCGAAATTCCCAGGCTCTTCTGTCGGCTATTTTCTGAGAATTCTCATTTCCATTGAAAATGTGTTTATGGGAAAAGTCTAATCATTACCATGTAGGTACCTGGTTTTGAAAGCTTGTCTACCCCATTTCAGAGTACCAGTGACGGTACAAATTACTGGAGCCTATACCAGGAACTTGAATATTGAATAATACATCACTCTCCTAACATCCATAAACGGTTATTCTTTCAGTTGTCGATTGAAGAAATTAACATAAATAACTCCTAACCATCAAGTATGGAACTGAGCCTCAATGAAGGAATTTTGTACTTCTTAGAGCATATCCGTAGTACCATAAGTGCATATATCATCCATGATAAGTCCAGTAGCCAAGATTGGCACTTGCAAGGCTTATCTACTTATCCCGTGATATTTTCCATGCCTAACTTGAGATCCCATGAAGTCTTCAAAACCATCATATTTTAGTTTAAACTTAACTTGTCATTTTATCGGCAAAAGATGAATAATTAGCTTGAGTAATAGTTCAATAAATATGTAGTCTTCGAATGGAACAACAAATACATATGTATAATATATATACTTATCACTCATTTATTACTGGCAATATAATATTATAAATAACTATATTGTATTCTGTAATACAACACAAATATTTGAATTTACCTACACCTCCTCTTCCATCTCTTCGTCTCTTCACTACACTTCAGTATGTTAAAATGCTCCCCATGATGGTCCGTGACAACCAATCTCTCTCAAAGACAATAATTACAAGTTAGAAAGTGGATTTTATGAATACAATTTTTCAGAATGAAGATCTTTCGTGGAACAAATTACGATCCCAACAGACTCTGAAAGGAAAGAGAACCTGATTTCTGGACTCTCGAGTCTCCCGTCCGAATCTAGATTAGGTATATGAATCAAGTTATTATCCTTACACTTCCTTCATCAATATGCATATCTTCAGACCTATTACGTTGTATATTTTTAAGGGTCCAATGAATTTTACACCGAATCGACTTTTAATAACTTTTAGTATTCCGGTCAGTTCGTTCCTGAAGGACAATGTACCGTAGGATCAGAGTTTATTATGTGAAAAATTGTTTAGAACAGAATTGTAGTTATTTCATGAAGAGGATTTTTCATTTTAATATCAACCCCATTCTACATATAGAACGTTGTCTGGAATTAAAACGACGTTTTTTAAAGTCTTCCAGTTACTATCAGAAGTACAAACAACAAATTTCAGTGGATTTTCAAGAATTTGACTCTTAGTCGTGGGCAGGTTCATTGGTCAAAATGAAGATGAGGTCAAGATGATGTCCATATTGTATAAGTACCTATTCGGAATTTACATTTTTCACCGCGAAATTTCCTATGAGAGTAACTCATCAAACGTTAAATATATTCACAGTCATAAAAACAGCAAAACGTCTGTGAAAACAGATCGTAATAAAGTGTGGATGTACAATATCAAGTATGAAAGAACTTAGGTAAATAACTTAGCGTAAATTAATAAATAAGGTTAATAAATAGCGTAAATACCTACTGTAATGAGTCACTGCAATGAGAAAGGAATGGTGATTCGGTCTTGATGCTATGCGTTTTGGCCTGACAAATAATAATCATATTTCCCAGTAGTCATACGTAGGTACCTTGCTTGTTGGAACAGTGAAGCAGCATAGTCGAATAATAATAAGATCACTTGACTGTATCTGGCGTAACCGAAGAATCTGAGAATAGGTTTTGGAGAGTTTGTACAATATCTGAAAAAGATAAATTCAGTCATGTCTAGGGGTTTTCTAATGATGTGACGTACCAATGTTCTACATCCCCAAAACTGGTTGATGACATAAGGTGAGACTAAAGACCCGCACACCAGGTGTGCGCCACGTCGAGCCACAATTAGAAAGAAGTTTCCTTCCGTATCTTTCAACCCTTTGCAGCTCCGGGAGATTTATGATAATTCCTGGACGAAGGGAGGAGTCTCTGAAGATCATTAGTTTATGCACTTCATGAGGCAGAGGGCAACAATGCCTGGATCACTACCGGAAAACCGGTAGTGGAGGGTTCTTGGGCTCGACCTGGGCTCATTTACAACAATGACGGTTAGGTCATCACTGGCCTCTTTTGTGTCGTTAGTTGAAGAACCTCTCGCATCTCTTCTACTTCTGTTCATGCTTCATTGACCACGTCAGTACTTTAATGATTGAAAGAAAGCCAAGACTGTTTCGGGAAAATTAGATGCTGTTTCGGTGCAACCTGTATGCAACCAAAACTACGAGCATTCGCGAATTCTTCACCTGGAGTCGGTACATAAAAGGGTGTTCGTATTCATGCAGACGATGCAGTTGAATTACAGTTAGTAGGACACTGCCGTAAAAAGCGAACATTGAATAATGCTTTGTTTCGGGTAGACGGGAAGGAGAACAAGTGTTTGGGAGGATTTGCGAACGCTCATGAATCCTTTCATCGACGCTCGCCTGGATGTGGACTGTGTGGACTAGAACACTGATCAAAATCGTTGCAGAACGTACTGCGTATAATTAAGTCGCAGGTTCTGAATGCGACAAAAACCCTTAATTTTTCAACCCCTTAGAGAGTATGGAATTACTTGACCCACGAGGAAACCTCCAGTAACCTCCCAACGAAAACGGAACGATCTCTCGACCGCATTATCGAATTCTACAGTACGAGTTAGTGTTCCGCGAGCTCAGGTTCCCTTCTTCCGTCAACATTCAATACAATCCACAACATAACCCGACGAATCCGAGTGAAACCCAAACCCTAACTTTTTCAACCCAACAATAAGTTTTCTTGGAACAAACCAATCATCAACGAGTGGTCAATGCCAGTTCAATCTTGAAAACTACACAAGAACCGTACCTGCTGTATTTTCAAGACCCGTCAATGTCACTTGTCATTATTTTTCCGTCCCCTGAATTTTGATGAAATTTGGACACTAATCCCCGACTCTGATAAAGTCTTGTGGATTGATATTTTCTGTAAGTTTTGTTTTGGGGTATGATTTGCTTGTTCAAGTTCGTAGCATTTTTTTCTTCTCATTCTGCGTCCATAGTTTATCTGGGTAACGTGCGAAAATAGATACATTCATGTTAACATTTTGAGTGATCAGGATGTATATGCCTGGACTACCTGAGCCAATCAAAAATAATAAAGGATTCATTCTTGTTTCTGTTGAGATTTAAAACGTTTTGGACGAATGCGCAACTCCTCCTCCATCTGAGTCAACAACAAGCGTCGTTATCAGCCATCGCGACCTTCATAGTTTCGGAGCTTTGTTTTCCTCCCACCCTCAATTTGCCTTTCAAAAATCCCTGAGCCGTCCACACGAATCCTAATATCGAGTAAAATGAATGAACTGAGAAAGAAAGAGAGAGGTTGGTTCCCAAATAATAATAATAATTATTATTAAGGAGGAACATAATAATTATTATTATGTTCCTCCGTTTGATTTACAATTGCATCAGCATGCATGGTTTATATACATGGTAGTTTATAGATACTATCACGGGTATCCGTATGAAACGGATTTCTGTTACATCATGAATCTGTTAACTGAAACCTTTCTGTCATTTATCTAAATGCTTTGTTGAATTTCCTTGATCATCATATCATGGGTTTTCATACATCTTCAGCATCAATATAGCCACTGTTTCACAAAATTATCACAGAATTTCACTACGTCAGGACCATTGAAGTCACAATAGTCTCTCGTTTCCGGTGATATTCGAATCCATCATAGGCGATTGACCATTGAAGATTCTTTTCGGCCAGATTGGAGGATAGCTGGCACTGAACTCATTGCACTCGAAAACCTTACCGTAAAATGGGGTTACTTGAGGCCACTTTTGAAGGTTT
>JAEMON010000010.1:15657171-15668637 GCA_030264115.1 Lygus lineolaris
GCATAAGGACAATTATTTTTCTCCCCTAATGTGACAGATTTTTCTAAAGTTAATCATGACTAGTCAAACACAACTAACAGGTCTGTTTAATTTCTGTTACAGGCACAGTGAACGCCAACGGCGAAACCAAAAGACAAAGAACCTCTTACACGCGGTACCAAACTCTCGAACTTGAGAAGGAGTTCCATTTCAACCGGTACCTGACCCGAAGGCGGAGGATAGAGATCGCGCACGCCCTCTGCCTCACCGAGCGCCAGATCAAGATTTGGTTCCAAAACCGGCGGATGAAATGGAAAAAGGAGCACAAAATGGCTTCGATGAACGTCATCCCTTACCACTACCACATGTCTCAGCCCTACGGAAACCCGTACCAGTTCACGCATCTGACCACCTAACTAGCTTCGGTGGTGCCTGGGAGCCATGAGATATGGAGTGAGCGCTACGAGTAGGGCCCTTGGAATTTGACGGCACTCGCTCCTTTTCGGGCATGAGCCCGGCAATGAATACGGCCAAGTTGCGGTACTCCACGTTGCCCAAGTGAATTTGTTGAGGAGTCAAATTCTATCCAAAATTCAAAATCTTTGGTTTCTTTAAACCAAGGTAATGTCTTACCAAGTCAAATTGACGATATTACTAATTCGATTACGGTAGCATTCCAAAACTACATTCTTCACTATAACCACCGCAGTTAAGTAGGTACAGGGTTCTAGGAAGTTTTTACGAGCACATTTCAATGTCTTATAGTGGTTGTCGAATCATACAAACTCAAATGAACCCTCAAATGAGTTTTCATATAAATGGCGGATATTCAAAATCATATTTTTTATTACGACTAGTTGAAGTTTTGGCACAAATTTCAATTTATGAACTGTTATCCATGTAGGATTTGTTCGGAATTACACACAGTTTGGCTCAAACAATTCTAGACCCGTACTGCAATAATGAATTTCTTCGACGAACCTTTTTTAATTGGCCGAATTTGATGGAAAATCGGGCTTCAAACACCTAGACACACAAAAAGTCATAAAATTCAGAAAGTATCTGTCATAAAAATCCCCAATTTTGAAATTTAATAAAAAATTGATTCAAAAAGAGCTCACAGATGAAATTTGCGTGTCAGTTACTAATTTCTTGGTGATATTGTTTTTTTTTTTCACTCTTTGTATTATTCGAATGGGAGTTCATGTACCTAGTCCCATGAGTGGTGAGAAATTGCGGTCATCATTCCCAAAATAATATTGAACGCCCCATGGCCACACATAAGCACAGCTTCCCAGATCAATGATTTGGGGTTAGTCATGTATTCACTTGGGCAAAACTAACGATCGAGCAAGTTGTCAAAATAATTATCTAGTACTTATTACGAGCTCACAGTCGGTTCCTGTCTCATAGAAAAGGAATGGGTGCTGCGAGTTTGTATTACTTCGTTCTCTTCCTTGTGAACCTTGAATCGTAGCCCCAAGATCTCATGGCTCTCAAGAGCACCCCCGATTTTCGTTATTTGTCTGTGATGTAGTGCCACACTGGACACTGAAAAATTATATATACGCCGCACATCAAGGTGCGGATAGAGACTATACGTGAAAACCATACCTATAATGTTCAACGTTTAAGCAAAACTCATTAAAAAAAAGTCGACTCAGTGAAAAATTTACCTCTCCAAACGTCAATTTTGCGTTTGTTATTTCAGTGAGCTCTTAAGTAAACTCTTTCAAATGGACCGTTGATCAAAGTGTGTGATGAATCTTCATATTTTGTCATTATTTTATTTTGTGTTCAAGCAATGAAGATGGATACAAAAATTGATTCGTCATGGAACTAGTAGAAGCTTCGTAATTATTGTGAATTATTGTGAAACACCAGGCCCATTGTGAAACCTCAAAATTCAGAATTCGATTCCATTGTCACTAAACACTCTCGGTGAGTATATCTGAGGTAAAAGAGAATACTCTAATCTGGTGTCTTTCTGTATTGTCCCAATATTTTGCCTCTTTAAAATAACTTAAGAAACCTAGCTTTTGCAGTTCCAAAACATGTGGTTCGTATGGCCGTGTATAATTACCGATAGATAAAATTTCGAACTATCTCATAAACCAAATCAAACCATCAAAATCGATGAACGATCAAATTTCAAATCATGTTCACATTTCCTTTCATAGTGTTTGAATTTCAACAGTGATTTTTTTGTGATAATTTGCTTATACACAGTTTACTTAAGTCATATAATGAACAAGTTAGATGGAATCGACAATGGACAGAGCGAATAAATCATTGAATACATTATCAAAAATGGTGTTTGTGACAGTAAATCCTAACCTATGAACATTGCAAAATGATTTATAGAATATACCTTACAAAACAATTATTATTCTATCGATGTCCTTCTCAGTATTGAATTTTAGCAATAACTTCCGGTTAGCTATTCAAGTGTACAGAGTTTTTGAAATATTTTATGAATTTATCTTATTGTATTTTAATAAAAGAAAAACACGATGAGATTAAAAAAATAACACTATTAGTGTCTAAGTTTTAGCGTTGTAGAAGCGGATTTTATTTTGACAATTTTGTGCAATATGTTCAAGTAGCTACCCGCCTTTTTTTTTTGAGCGGGATGAAAAAATTTAAAAACCACAAAAAAAAGAAAGAAGAGTTGTATACTTTCCAAAGTGTAAATATTCTTTACAAAGTATGTATTTACTGAAAGTGTAATATAGATGTTGACCTTGTTGTTCCAATTTTCGTGTTTCACTATCTGTGAGCATTATAAATAATATAAATATTATATAGCCTATCTTGTGACTGAAAGTAATCGTGAAAAAATCAGTGAGTGTGAAAAAATACGTGTACTTCTCGAGAGATTTCGAAATGTTCTTATGATTACCTTTTACGCATTTTTTTGTTTTTGAGTTGTTTCGTTTTAATTTTGACGCAGTCGTTGTTGATTTTTGTTTATCGAAAAAAGAGAAAAAACTCTACAAATAATATTTGTTTTAGTTTTAACTACAAAAAATGTAATAAAATTTTAATTTATTCTTCCCATTGTATAAAATGACGTCATACTTGTGAAACGAACAAATTCGGAGTCACACAGGGATTATGGTTTAGTTTAGTAACACCGTTGTAGTATAATGTATATGTGTATCATTACAAATGTTATTCTAATAATTTGATGAAAAAAGTAAAAAATCTAAAAAAATGAATTGAAGAATCCCAGTGAAAATTATGTAAGTACGATTCAAAATAATTTAGTTTGAATGAGGAAACTGTAGATCGAGCCTGTACCTTTAATATCACTATAATAGTGTGGTTGACGTACTAAGAGCATTGCTACTATCTTAGTGCGAATTTATAAAGTCATTTTCCCGTTCGCAGTTTTCCCCACGTTCGGCGGTAGAACTGCGTGCGTAGCAAAAACCTCTTCATTAGTTGTTTATCTAACTTTCCCGCCCTTTGTAAGAATGGATGACAAATAAAAACCATACATAATCCAGTGAGTACCTATTTTGTTTGTTATGGATCCCCCAATGTGAAGTATCGTATCCGAACGAGACATAATCACTTTGGTTAGAGGTGTTAGAGAAACGATTTTTCTGAGTATCAACATCTATCGTGGTCACACGGATGAGGATGACAATATTTTGATTTTAACTGCAAATGCGTGAATTTAAAAAAATACAAAAATGTAAAACATGTTCTATATGCTTCATGCTTTTCACTTTTTTGGAAGATAGCAACCCAAGTTGTTGAACTTATTATGTGCCATACAGGTCCACTTTTGATCCAGTTTTCATGAAACTTTGCCAAAATTACAGAACCATATCAGGAATGATTCTCTTCGGTAAATGTATAATACCCTACCACAGGTATGTTAGGTTTGAGTTAGGATATTTATTATTATTACCTATCATAGTTATCTTTCAAAGTTTGACGGCTTGAGTGTTTCCTCCTACGTACAGGTTCCAAGGGGAATTATGAACGTGTAAATATAGGTATTAACCATTTATTGACATGAAAAATGACCACATTAGTCCTAGTTCTAGGTTGGAACTCAGAAAATAGGACAGAAGTTGTAGATGAATCAATAAAGGAAAACTTTATTTTCGAAATGTGGAATTTGTTGGGCGCTATTTTGGTTTATTATTTTCAATTATAAATCTTTGGAATCGAACACAAAAAAAAAGAAAAGAATTAACCCTCCTCAAAATTTTATGTTTTACGTTTCAAGGTACGCAGAATCCAAAACTCGAATTTATAAAACATCCGTTCATCTGCCGTACGCCGTCCGCGGCAATTTACTTAGTTACCATGCACCAAAATTAATGAAAGTAGGGGATGGAATTTTCAAAATGTCCTAGACCGAACACTTCAAACAGGAAGGTATATTTTTCCTTCGATTTCGAATAGAACGCATAATTTTAGCGTCGAATGAGACCTCGCTGAGCTTTTTCGGACCAATCGTTCGCTTCCTATAGGGACTTGAGGGTTGAACGAAAAAAAGAGCAGAAACACTAGAATGAAAAGCAAACCTTCCCGAATATGCCAAACCCCCCTTCAAAGATCAGCTGATCAAATGCAACTTTCTTCCGATTTCACCGATTGTTTACTTTGAGAAGCTTCCTTAATAATCACTGGTAGGTACTCATCGTGCCAAGAAATGATTGTGAACTTCGCGATATATATAATTACGGGAGGTACTTACTATGGATCTTTACCGATGTTGATCTAATAGACCGTTGTGTAATAATTTGAAGCGTTGTTGAAATCCAACTATGCTGCCCAACTGACTCTTCGTTTCTCAAATATTAATTTATTCCTAGGTACAATCCAAAAATTAACAAATATTAAAATACCTACTTCATATTGGGCTAGTTATTCAGTGCGCAATGTACAGCGTACGAGTGTACAAGCTTAGTTTTGAATCACAAAAGTTTTTGAAATTAATGTATCAATCTATTTCTTTCATTCCCTTGATCGATCAAAGTAGGTACAGATAAGAGGTGGTATGCACATAAGTAGGTATTGATTGATCGCAATAAGGTAGGTAACATTAGATTCAACATAATTTCAATAGTTATACATAATAGGGCTCCTCACGTAAATGTTGATGAAGATCATGACACGTGTAATGATGGGAAATCGCTTTGACGCAGAGCCCAAATAGCCAAAAACTCCAGTAATAATACACAGAAGAAACCGTCTGGCCATTATTTCCACCGCTTTTGGAGGTTAATGTGAAGAGAACAAAATTCACGATGAATTCGAAGAGCAAGGTAGTTTATAGTTACCTAGGGATATAATTGGCGGTTATCATCCTACACTATTGGGTAAGTATCTCTGAAGAAAACAAAATAGGTACTGTTGAAGGAAACTTCCAGGAAAAGTACTTGTGTTCCCTCTAGGTAGTACACAAGATGCATTTCAAAACCACTTACCTATACTCAAGCATTATGGTAAACGACATTCATGAAATGTAAAACGGCTGTTGTTTACTGTGTGCGGTTGTGTTGAGGTCTTCAACGTGCCAGACTGAACCATGAATTATTTTAAGGTCATCTTTGGGTATTGAAGGTTATTTTATCGCCGTATAAATGTTTGAATCTCTGGTGTAATGTTTCATATGTGGGAAACCTCAAGTCTAGGTTTGTAATATCAGAAAACATTCTTGACAAATTCTTCATTGAGTGTGTTAGATCCAAGATGATCCATGGTGATGAATTTCGTAGCAGTCGTTCCAGAAGCAGCATCTTCGCAAAATCCTGTAAGCAGCTACAGTATACCAGAACACCGTCGGCCTCGTTATACTATTTCTGCCTCTACGGTGAATTTCAAAGTATGGTGTAAGTACCCAGCAGCGTGTATTTCAAAACGCCATTTTGCAATTACTTTTGTTTTTGGTGTAAATCAGGCAATGTGATTTGAGTGAATAATCACTCTCCAATTTATGTAATTGTTCACCTTTTCAATTACAATTGTAATCGAAACGTGGCAATCACCCAATTAAAGTGTAGGTACTTAGTGACTCAAAATACATGTTTAGTCGATTCCAGTTTGTTCGATTGCAGTCTACAGACTTGGGTCGTTACAACGGTAGGTTGGTTCAATAAAGGAATTGAGTGGTTGAAGTCTGATTTACAACCCAAAAACAAATGGCGTTTGTCCACACTGGTCTTAAGTGGAGCACTTAGGTAAGCTGTCAAGGTCCGAACCGCTCGTTTATTCGCTCTTGGGGGATGTTACCATGATTTCATCTGAATGAATATGTTTAATGCATAATGACTGGGCTTAACCGTGAAAGTACTTCATTTCTAAAGTACCAAACAAAAATGTGAAACAACGAAAAAGTACAAGACCAACATCCGGCGGATGCTACCAGTGTTTTTCAGGAGAACAGTAATCGTTCAGCGTCAGTCCGCCTCTGTACAGCGCACTGTGACTAACGAATTCGAGTAAGAGCTCCCAACTTTTCGGGCTTGCGACAAAAGTAAGGAGAAGAAGAAGAAGAATGAGAGGAAGAGATTCATCATAGTATCAAAACCGAGACCATGACTAATGGCTAACCGGACCACCGCTGGAGGAACCCACTGTGCATTGTTTACATGCTATGACATCCATAAACAAACTGTTATATCATAATGGATCTGCTTCGAGGAAGTTCTTCATTGATATTTGTTAATTTGTATATTTCAGATGTAATTATCAATCAGTTTCTTGATCTCATCGTCAGTCAGATCGATAGTGAACGGTCAACGTTGTGATGATTATTCGTCAATTTATAGAACAGAAAGGGGAGTTGAGAAGCAGTAAACCGCACGAAAGAGGTTGTATTCAGTTGCTGATGGTGTAGAGACGTATCGAAAGGGACAACCCAGCTGGATCCTCAGGGCGTAACAATATAGAGAAGGAAGTACCCAGTAGAAGCTAACCCTGCAGGCTGAGAGGTAGAGCCGAGGATCAGAAGACCCAGAAAGAGGCATGGTCGAGTGAAAGGCTGTACGTTGGTGTATATGAAGGTCCCACCCTGATAATCAACCTTTATTGCACTCCAGAGTAATTGAGTAGACAGAAGTTAACCAGGCATGTAGAAATGAATAGTCGAAGAGCTTAAATACCCATGAAAAATTATACATGATCGAGTTATTGGCGTGTGGGAGTACATTTAAAAGTTGATACTCCCGACTGGTTAATCCGTAGAGTACTGAGCTGGTGTAATGTTCGTTATAGTTCAGCGTATCCTGTGACCTCTTGTGATATTCCATAATAGGGATCAAGTAGGTTTTTTGTATTTCAAAAAAAAATTTCAAAATTAACCAATTCAAAACTTAGCATTAGAGAGTTAACTTCAGAAAATGGGATCTACAGAATGGAATGTGGTTTAAAATATGGAGAAACATGCAATGGAGAGTATGAAGGACAAAGCGGGCGAAAATTTAGTGTTAAAGAAGGAGAACATCCAGGAAAATATATGTTTTCTAAAACGTAAAGAAAATATGAATGAATGTATAGATACTATAATGTGACTATAGGTGAGAGAGACTATGTATGAGGAATTAGGATTATCTCAGCGAACAAAAGAAATAGCTTTAAATAATATTAGGTCCCTGAAAATAGATAACTGAATAACTGATTTGGAAGGAAAAAGCGCTTTTGCCAAACATTTGTATATAGCAGGCCATGAATATGAAGGGGAGTTTGATTTAGTGCATAAGTTAGATCAGAAAGGCGTGAGGATAGATAAATGGGAGCTGTTGGAAATTTATTTATCAAAAAAGAATAGATATGTAGAAAATCTGAATGAAATGTTTGCTGAAAGTTAAGTTGAGATTCATGAAAAAATGGGAGAAGAGCTTGGTTGATTGGGAAATTTTGGAACGTAATATTGCAATGGAAGGTTGAGGTTAGTTCTATAAGAGTTTGCAAGTACCTAGGTACTACTAGTGCACATACCTATTGCTTCAGTACAATTATAAAAATATCCAAATTTACACCAAATTCGAATGTATAATTTAATCTAAGTATACATATACACATACCTATATATTTTTTAAGCTTACATCTGGTCATATTTTCCCCTACTACTAATAACTCATCTCACGGAATTAGTCAATTATCTATTCATAACCAATCAAATCATTGTAATAACAGTCATAGTAATCAATAGCAGTAACATCAAACTAACAACCACCACCACCACCAATGCCTTATCAAACACTTTGTTATCACCTTTTCAGTGTTTATTGTATGTTTGTACCAGATGATGGGATTAACTATTCCCGAAAAGTACCTACTTAGTAAATAAAAAACTGTATTAATCTAAAGGTACTTAATATTTTTTGAAAAACAAAAAACCTACTTGATCACCGTTATGGTTCATTAATAATACGTACAATGTAGCAAGCAGAATAAGGCGAAATCGAGGGTTTAGATTAGTTTAGTTAGATTAATCCGAAGATATTCTTCCATATTATCAATGGTGGGTGGCTCAAGTGGCTCTGAAAAAATGACGAACTATCACAATGTAGGTGAGGATATTGATTTGTGAAATTCAGAAATATGTCGTACTACTTTGAAATTGCACGGATAAACACAGTAATATTCATTGTGGGATTGATTCACTTTGGAGTCACGAAGATAGTCATAGGTATTCATTATTCAGGTACAGTTTCGTTGAGCAGCGTCAACTTCTTCAGCCAAGTGTGAGCACGGTAGGTATATAATATATGCACGGTAATATATAGGTATAGTTTAGGACTTAATTTTATCAGTTAATATAAGCATTCATCTTTCAAAAAATTATATATAGGATATGTCAATAAACTTATAATAAAAATTTGTCAATAAATAATAGGTACCCTTCAAAATTATTTCAACAACAATGAAGTTGTTTTGCCAGTATGACCAGCAGCATAGTATTGTACCATGTCTCCACCTAAACATACAAGGTCCTACAAGTAAATAATCTTAAGTACCCTATACCTAATTGTAAAAATAAGCTTTTTTTGAAAATATTTATAGGATTAATAACTTTGACAAATAGTAGTATATACTATGAAAATTATTTATTGACAAATGTTTAATATAAGTTTATTGACATATCCTATATATAATTTTTTTAAAGATGAATACTTATAATAACTGATAAAATTAAGTCCTAAACTATATTACCGTGCATAAATTATATACTTACGGTGCTCACACTAGGCTGAAGAAGTTTACGCTGCTCAACGAAACTGTACCTGAGTAAAGAATACCTACCTATGACTATCTACGTGACTCCAAAATGAATCAATCCCACAAGGAAATGGTCCCTCCATTACACCTCAACCTACATAATAATATTCATGAACATTTTATTGTTTCCTGTTGGGTATTAATAGTAAATGAAAGTGCGCATTTAATTCCGATTCATGCTTTTTGGAATCAAAAAATTCCATTGGTGGGTGTTTCAATTTTATAATTATCATTTCGTATCTGTAGTTTCCACTGCTAAATCTAATAATTTATTGTAATGCGAGTGCTATTTTATACTAGTACTCTTAAATGGGAACAATTAAATTGTTGCTGTTGTCGAAATTAATGGTAGTTTCAAGTATGCAGGAGCTGGGCAAATGATGAAGGTCTGAGAGAATGTTGAGGATGAATATGAACGCGTAGGTATCTCCTAATAAATCTCATATCTATTGTTCAACTGTGTTTAGAAGTTCAAAAATATTTTATGGACTTTCGATACAAATCAGTTGAGAAAACGTGTAATCACAACGGTTTCTCTAGCACCCCAAGATAACCATATATCGTCCAATAGGGTCACCGGTTTGAAAGTCCGTGTTCCAAACGCTGGAGTAATGTATAGAATTGCCGAAGACATCGCCCCAGGCCAGTTCATCGTCCTAGAAGTCGGCGAGGCAAGGATAATGTAAGATCACAGGAACCGGTGATCATGTGAAAGGAACGTGATGCGAGAAAACGTGATAGAGACTGAAGGAGTAAACATTTTACCTGTACTCACCTCCAATGCCGATATACGTTGCCTATATTTCTCAAATTAATATAGGTCCAATGGAAATGGAAAATTACAAGAGTGTGAGCAACATAAGTTTATAATATATGTTTATTGCTAGTAATTTGAACTACGAGAATGATTGTTATTATCTGTTGAGTGTTAGTCTTCTAAAAATAAAGGAAACCTTGTAGTCGCTATCTAGTTTCCAAAATACTGCAGACTAAATGAGGCCAGGTAGATGATTCCTGACCTCAAGGGTTTAGGATTACTTTGACCTCGCCCGTGAGAAAGGTGTCTTCTCTTCCTGATTTGGGTTGGCGTTTCCGGGGATGCTGCTTATCTCTCAGTCTCCGCACCCATTGATGCCAAGTGGGGACTTACTCTTCTAGCTGGTGGTTTTCCTCATTTTAGCGAATTTTCAAGAAAATGAAGCTGTTGCAATGGCTTCAAAATTTTGTGTCAATCCAGACGATATCTGACCGAGGGATAGAGCTAAAAATCTGGACAAATTTCAAAATGTCAATAATATCAGAAGAAAGGATCAGTTCGTTGGCCAGAATTTTTGGAGTACTCCATGGGTTCAAATTTTGGAAATTTAGAGTCAAAAATCGCTGAAAACCGCGTTTTTGAGGGTTTTGGTATGAATTACCATCTTAAACATAGGAACATAATGGTATATTCGGTTACCAGGGTATGATGCTTGGGTTATTATATTTTATAGTAAGTACATGTTAAAAGTGAAAAAGGTAACATAATGAGTGAAAAATTCTTGATCATATTGATCTTTGTCAGTTTGGGAAAATATACCTAACCACGATTCTAAAACCCTCGTTATTCGAGCGAGAAGAATCGAATTAAGGGGCCGTATGAATAATATGGAAGCATTTGCTTTTACTCCACAAAATGAAGCAATAATTGCTCCATTAGGTATGAATACATTTAACGAAGTAAAAGGTACGGCAAAGGAGTAAAAGCAAAAGGTAGGTTACTTCAAAAAAAGCATTCGGTATGATTAAAAAAGACCTTTTGCTTCATAACAGAAGCAAATACTTCAGGAAATATGCATCTACTCCAGATTAGAATCACAGGTGAGTCCCGGTTTCCCATTAGTCCAATTGGAGTACCATTACCATTCTGGTTTTGTGAACGATCTCGGGTTGTTGGTTCCTCTTTATACCTTTGTAGGTCATGAGATCAGTTGAAGGGTTGGGATGAGTTAAATTTGTAAAAAGTAGAATTGAATTTGTAAAAGGTTTGAATGAATTACTGAAAGGTTGAAATAAATCTGTAAAAAGTTGAATTATATCTGTAAATGCTATATAATTGGAGTGAACAACTAATTAGTTACAAGTATGGTATACAGGGTGGTCCACCTATTACGCTCACCCCCTCTATTTTCTCTGATTCCCTCTCAACGCTGATTCACATGTTGCAAACCGTTTTTTGATTTGACTCAGTTTTATGGGGAT
>JAEMON010000010.1:15745698-15759147 GCA_030264115.1 Lygus lineolaris
AAAATGTCAAAATGTCACAATGTACTCGAGAGTTTCGAGTACCTTCAAGACAGAATATATTATACCGAAAGTAGGGAATATTGTGGGCATAGATTCTCTGTATATCAGTGATATTCTGTCACGAAGAATACAACCTGATCTGTCAGCACAATTTTTTACTCAAATGATGTGTGCCCTATTCCCATTCAGCTGATCTGGTACTGGTAGGTCAATCTTACAGTCAGCATCAACTTGCGATATAAGATCGTGTTTTCGTAATGTTCAGCAGGTAGTATGGAAGACGATGGTATTATTTTGATTCTGAAAATGAAAAACGTCTTCATCACAAAAGAATCACTTCATTCTATTTGTTCGTTTATGGGCTAAGGCGTTTAATGTCAACGTCTTTCTCATTTTTTATCCCATATAAATTATTAATAGAAAAACCAAGCTTCGAGAACCTACTAGACACCAAACGGGACTACATATTTATCGTATGGTATCTATGAGCAAAGAAGGTACCTACTGCTCACTGTGGACGGAGGCATTTTTTGTAATTGAATTTTGCTTCCGAATCTACCAAGGCTCAGAAGCATTGTTTTAACTTTTGGGAGGTGAAAAATGTTCCACCCCCAAAATCGAAATTTTAACTCGCTTTTTACGTTTTAGGCCTTCCTGAACGATTTTGGTTTCATGTCTGTCTGTCTGTGTATCCGGGAATCCTTGCAATACGCATATATTCCACAATTTCCTTACGATTTTGATGACATTTTCAGGGATTTCCCGGGTCAGGCCCTAGATGGTATCCTATGAAATTCATTACCATCCGACCAACGGTAGCCTCTCCGCATGCGTAAACATGAAATCCTTGAAACATCAATTTCTAACGACCTAATGGTCCGATTTCGCTCAAATTTGGAGGACAGATGTGGATCAGAGATTCGGTAATCCCTATGAGTTTCATCGAGATCGGATCAGTGGAACCCACTGCGCATGAACAAACGTGAAGTACTCATAACTTCAACAATTCTCATCCGATTTCGATGGAAATCGTGTTATGGATACGAGGAAGCTATGTCCCACACCCAACATGGCAGACATTTTTTTCATTTTACAGATGTAGGTTGGAACGTAAATCAGCAAATTTAGTACTTGCAACGTGATCTATGCGTGTCACTCGTCAGCAATGATGAACAAAGGAAACAACCCATCGTTAGTAATATTGATTTTCGCCCTTGGGTGCAACACCAGTTTTGTTTCAACCCTACTAACATTATACTTATACCAGTGAGGCTTCGAATTCGAGACCCATTGACCTGGAAGAACGCCCTTCTTTGATTTTATCCCGAACAAGATGCAAACGACTCTAAAAGCAGGGTGACTCCTGAAGATGACTAATTACTGACGAAGCACATCACGTTCGTCCTACCCTTTACTCAAGTTATTGCACGGAGATCAAATGTTTATCCTTCCACGCTGAAGCGCTCCACACAATCTGCTTCTGACTGATAAAACATTTGACATTTTTCGACGTTTCCTCTCTTGAGCTCGTTAATTAACGACCTCCCCTTTCCGACGTTTCGCCCCTTTTTTGGGGGCAAAAGTTGGAAACGTCGTTATATTGATTTTCTTTTCGGGGGTCCCGTTCTGTTATGAAGTGAAGGCGGCTCCTGTTTTTCCATTACTCATCACGCGTCTAATTAGGGCGAAGCGGTGCGGGCCTGCAGGAGGGCTCACAGAGCTCACGCAGCATTGGGTTTGAAAATTTATTATTTTCCCCGAACGATTGAGCGAAAAGGTCCAGATATTTAGCTATTCACATGATCGAAATAGGTATATTTTTCCAACAAAAAATTTGAAAATTTCGTCGTTGAAGATGCAACTCGTGCTAACTGACTTTTGGCAACTTTTCAGGTGAGACAAAAAACTGAGTTGCAGAGGTTGCATCTTCCATTATCAGATATCACATGTTATCATTTTTTGCGATTTGAGAGCATTCTGTTGAGTTTTTGCTGAAACTAACTTCATAGATCGACGTGGCACTACATTGCGCTTCTGACTGCTTGCCCAATAATCTCACTTTGCCCAAAATGTCAGCATGTGTTGCATCTTCAATGACGATTATTTGCTCTATACTTACTTTAGAGCAACTAGATCAATAGCGACTGTTGTTGCCAAAAAAACGCGATATTTTATGGATTCCATGGTAGGAATGTACATAGGACCTGTGGTATCTAAGCAAGGTAAGCACTAACGCAGGATGGCGTCATGATTTTTCGATAAATAACTTTTTCGACGTCGTTAAGAAATTTATTAACAGAAATCAAAATAGTCGTTAGGTCAGGTGTCGATTGTAGGGTCACTACTGTCTGATTTACCTACAACAATGACTTGCACGTTGCTTTGTGATTGGCTTCAGTGGACCCAATTCTCGAAGCGAGTGCGGGTAGGGAAGCGACGGTTCTGAAAGGAGCTCTTGCGAATGGTACAAAATAACACAACAGCATTCACAGCTCTATCACACATTATGCATTTGAGAGATCGTGTGGCTGGTTAGTTTGGAGGCAATCTGCTGGTGATTAATGAGCGGAAGACTCAGAAGCTGCAGTTCCGTATCACTTTTGGGCCACATGGTTGACTCGGGTCTGAGCTGAATGCACAAACAGCTAAGCTGAGAAAGCGCTTGACGAAGCCACTTTTCCTGGTGTGACCCCTGAATCGCTCAGGCCAAATAAGGTGTCGTTTCTTCCTTGTAGAGATTAGGTAGGTAATTGGAATCTCTTGTCCTATATGGGCTGCTCTGGGGTGAGCTCCTTATGCTACCAATATCCTGACCTTACAACAGAGAGCTACGAGAATACTCGTAGGGGGAGGGGGGTTTAAAGTGCTTCGGTTGGTCTTGGTCTCATTTGATTTTTCGAATCGTAAACTATACCCAAATTCGTGAGGAAAAAACTATAGGCTTTTTTGAAAAATTTCGAGTCAGACATCTTTCAAAGACATGCATGATAACAAGCGAAGCTACGGACGGTGCGGTGGATAGAAAGTTTTTGGGTTAGGTACTTGTTATTTTCAATAATAAACCTTTGTTATGGACACTTTTTTTTAAGTTTCAGGATACGAAGAATTAAAAAATTGAGTTAAAAAAATCTGTCTGCGTTCGCCGTTCATGGCACTCTGCTTGGTTACCATGGACTAGAAGAAAGACTATAATCAAATTTGGGGTCGTCATGTCCCGTGTCATGTCATGTTACCATCAGTCGTCTCTTGTAGGTGGGAAGTTTCAAAACGCCCAAGCTCAAAAATGTTAAATACTAAGATGAAGTTTTTTGATACGTTTCAAATAGTTCATTCTAATGGTACTAAACGTCCGCTCTGATAGAAAAAGGTTGAACGGGAAAAAGAGCAGAAACGGGAGTCTTCAATTATATGAGTTGTGTTATTTCTGAGTTGGCCAACTCCCCATTCAAATATCAGCTGATCAATGTAATAAATTTTTGGTTTTTACCTTTATACAAATATGGGTTGGGTTGAGGGTGAGGATGGATACGCTTTCCTCTTTTTTCCATACGTAGTTATATTTCTTAAAATTGTGCCAAGCGCTTTCGCTCTAGTCGAGTATCTTCAGGGCTATTTCTATTGCCTATATAATGTATGTATATAGGACGTCTTGTTCAATTTGTTTTTGGGTGTCGTTCCCTCGGCCAAAGGGTTACTATACGTATGTTTCTTTCCTCTCTTTTCCTCCATTTACGTTTCATTTCCAGTTCTTATTCTTCCAATGTCTTGGATTTTCCATAAAACTCTTCTTTGTGTTGTGGTATTTCATTTGCATTTGCATCTATTACTCAACTCTTCACACTACTTTGAAATGTTTATGTGACTTGGTAGGTGTATTAATTTGTGCAAAATTGGTAAGAAAGTGGGCATGGTTAGCCACGATGCTGTAATCACACTCACCAGAGTAAAACTTCTTATACGAATAGGTAATTCAAATTCACTTCCATAAGCCTAAGCCATTATTAGTTAGTATCAGTATCATATTATAATACTGATACTAACGTCATCAGCTTGTCATAAGCTGATACTAACGTCATAATTTCATAAGATTCTTGAACACAAGAAATCATAGTGAAACTCTTGCTAGTTCGGTAACTATTTACTATAATAATCACCGATAGTGAATTACAGGTGGGTAACTCATTGATGATCTATATAGGAAAATCATAACCCGTGGGGTAATAATTAGCGACTTTTTTTGTATTCGATTTTCGGTTTAAGAATCGTAAACGTAGGTAAAACATCAAATGTTTAGTTTACTGGGGGGAGGGAGGATTCTAGGTTTGTTCCATCGACCGAAAGTTATTCAATTATGCGCAGAACCGATTGAGCTGGTTCAGATTGTTTCTGCGGTTTGAGTTAAATAACCCGAGAACAAGTTTCTAGATAGACTGTACCCCTGAATTGTGTTCCAACGGCGCAGAGTTTATAACTGAGTTATATAACTCTCGTAACCCAATCGTTGGTGGGTTATGAAAAATAACTCAAAATACCCTGGCGTAATCTTCCAGAAAATCATTATTTTCCTGTCCTTCGCACGTGAAAAAGATCTGTACCTCAAAATTTGCGTGTGTTAATATTTTATTAGTTATATTTTGCACTATCCGTCAGAGTAACCCGCAAGTACGTTCCAGCGAGCAAGTTCCGTTGGTGTAATAACTCAATTCCATCAACAACCATTTGGGTTCTCGAAAATAGCTTAACTCAACAAAACTCAACCAGTTATGCCCCTCAGGAACAAACCGTCCGTATATTCTTCAACTCAAAGGGTGACGTGCACTAAAGCCTTTAATCAGGGAGTAGAAATCACTCGTAGTCCGAAAGTAATCGTCATATTTGGTGAGTCCCAGTTCAAGAGTATCTTTCTTCCGGATTAAATCACTCAGTCCAACTCAATTAACTCAGTCCAAGAGTAAAGTTTGTCTTTACTCCAGGAGTATTAGAATGGAGTGCACCAAAAGTTTACTCTCTTGGTTGAAGCTCAAGTTGGAGAGTTGTTACCAAAATTTACTTCTACTAGGTAGCATGAGTATTTCTAGGATAGAGGAGTGTTATCACTGCTACCTTATATCATTTGTCCAGTGTGCCGTGTTTTGCTTCCGCGTTCAGTGATGCAGTGCGTTCAGTTCCATAAGTTGGTACGAGCCCCATTCCCATTGCTGCCAAAGAACAGTGGGTATGTCACCATGCCTTCTATTCGAGCAGAATTTGATGTTAACAAACATCAGTTTTATAGGCAGATTCTCAAACGTGATTGAAGCTATTACCACATTCCAATATTATGTCCGCCTGGAGAAGATGCAGAATGTTATCGTAACAGAAAGGGTTTTTCTCAATTAATGCAACTATGAAAATACGGAAAGAGTTGACAACACAAGGCCACAAGATTCGATACATATAGAACAGTTCATTTTTTGTGACCTTCTGACCTTGGTGACAATAATCTCCCGCATCTTAACTCGACTTTAATCAGCTGGGGTGCATACCAGATGTTCAAAAAACCAAGAGGAGTGACACAGAAAAAAAATCGGGAGTAAATTATCTTCTCCAATCATTACTACAGGACGGGAGTACGTACTACGGAAGTAAATTTCCTTGTGCTCTCCAAATAATATACTCACGGATAAATTTACTCGTTATTCAATCTACTTCAACCCTAGAGGTTTATTATTGAGAATCATAAACCGAAATCCGAATCGTTCGTCATTTCAGATTCAAGCATTGACTTTTGTCACTTCTTTAGCTGTGCACCGCGCAGGTTATATATACCTAGTGGAGAATTATCGTGTGACCTATCCGAGGAAACTCTCCATTGTTTCTAGGTCGAAGGTGATGTCTGACGTCAGGGCCGGAGGGTAGGAAGATCGTCAAAAGGAACAGGCCCAGAAAACGCGGATTCAAAGAGGCCTTCCGCCCCACAATGAATAGAACCAAAAGGAAACGACGAACGGTGAGAAAGGCGAGGTAGAGAACGGGGAGTTGGGGGTTGGCTCGGAGAAAGGTGGTGGAGCTTTTCCCGGCTGCCACCGCTCGGTGCCAGAACCAAACGTTGCGGGGTTATTAATGATGTCGCGTATTGACAGCAGAATGGGAACAGTGACAGCGCGAGGGGCTTAGAGGGGCACTTTCCACCCCAACGCATGTGTTTCCGCGCAACCGTTCCTACTCGACGAAGTTGCTCTGAACCAGACTCTGGTGCCTCGTTTCTTCTCTTCCTCAATGCCACAACTCAACCGAAATTTTGGCCAGGCATCGGAATCAGGGGGGTTGTAAATGTGCTTATCGGTCATTTTTGAAGGGAATTGAGCTATTCTAATGTGTCCTAGGGATTAGAAAAGCAAATGTCTACAACTTAGTTAGGTAACTACTCCTTAAAATCCATTTAGATCCTGAAATTAATTACTTTTAGTGTGTTTGTTTCATCGATGAAGTCCTGAAACAGTCACAGCTCTGACAGTGTCTTGTTTCTCTTGAGCCTCATGACCGGACCAGCCGTAAACCAAATATAGGTATTAGGTGATGGTGAAGGTAAAGGGGGGGGGGGGGGGGGGGGGGGTATGTTATGGGGAACTTGCATGGTTATTTCTTAATTTGAAAGATCTTAATGAGGGCTTCCCAAAGTTCCATTAATGTAGATTGAGTTGATAAGCGAATTTTATCATTTTAACCGATTTGATGGGGTCTTATAGGAAATTTCACGATGATTCCGAATACATGTACCATTTTTCAATACATTTTCAAAACGTGACCCCTTGGAGTACTCCAAAAATTCTTGCCAACTAACTCATCCTTTCTTTTCACATTATTGACATTTTAATTTTTTTTTTTTAATTATTTACCTCGATTCCAGGGTCTGATGTCGTTTGGAGTGGCACACGTATTCTATAAAGTTCCTACATAAGAGTTCCTTGTTTAATTTTCCAAGTAAAATATATACAGGGTGGAAGCGGAAAATTTCCGAAAATCTTTAAAAGTTGGCTACTCTTCAAAAAAAAATCCTGGAAACGAGCAAATCTCACAAAAGCTGCTTCATCTAATACTCTTCCCAATGGTATAACCAGTTTCAATAATAGTTGTTTTCTTCGGTCTATTATTTCGGAGCTAGTGCTGAAAAACACGGTATTGGTGAAGGAAGCGAAGGGGACAGGATGAAGCGTACTCGCATGTCATAATTATTTTTTTTAACAAAATCATTTGTTTATCAGCAGAATCATTTCTGTGATCATGTAAAATAAATAAAATCCTGACGCAAAACCGCTTCATCCCTTTTGCTTCCTTCACTAATACCGTGTTTTTCAGCACTAGCTCCGAAATAATAGCCGAAAGAAAACAAATATTATTGAAAGTGGTTACCATTGGAAAGATTTATTAGACGAGGCAGTTTTTGTGAGATTTGCCAGTTTCCATTTTCGCATTTTGCGTTTTAGGGCCTCCTGAAGAAATTTGGTTCCGTGTCTGTCTGTCCGTTTGTCTGTCCACATTTCCTTGCCACAGCCAAAACTTCCTCAATTTTGATCTGATTTCGATCAAATTTTCAGGGTTTGTGCGGATTAGCACCGTGATGGTCCCTTATGAATTTCATCGTCATCGGACTACGGGTAGCATGAGCGCATGCGCAAACGTTAATTTCCTGAGACCCCGATATCTCAGTTCCTAATTGACCTATTTCGCTCAAATTTGTAGGATAGTTGATGGCTGACTCTCAGACAACCATCTATTAATTTCGTAACGATTGGATCAGTAATAGCTACTGCGCAAGCGCAAACTTGAAATTTGTTGTTATAGACGTAGCTACGGAAGAACAAAGACCAATTTCAGTTAAATTTTCAGAGATTAATCCAATTAGACCCTAGAGAGTCCCCTATGACTTTCATCGCCATCAGACCACTGATAGCGTTTGCGCATGCGCAAACGTGAATGATTTGAAACTACGATTTCTCAGTTCGTAATGGCCCGATTTCGCTCAAATTCCGTGTGTAGTGGAGGGCTAACATTACCTTCTAATTGCGACACGATTGTATCAGTAATAAGTACTGCGCATGCGCAATTTTTAAATGTGTTGCTTGGCCACTCTGGATCTACTCGACCAATTGCGGTGAAATTTTCAGAGATTGTACTGGCTAGCCCCTAGATAGTGCCCTATTAATTGGATAGCCATCGGACCACTTGTAGCTTGTGCGCATGCGCAAACGTTAATTTCCTGAAACTACGATATCTCAGTTCCTAATGTAGTTAACTATTTCGCTCAAACTCGGAGGGTAGTTGGGTGCTGACCCAAGACCCATGAATTTCATCACGGTTGGATCAGTAATATCTACTGCGCAAGCGCAAACTTAGAGAAACTCCGTTTTCCCCGGAGCCGTTGCGTGTGGTTAAATGGCGGGTTTAAATCGTTTTTGCCCCCGTGATTTGTATTGTCCAAAAATAAAGATATTTTAATGCATTCTATCGTCACGGGCATGGTGAACCGGTCATTTCTAGTTTAAAAAAAAAATGTAATGGTGACCTACTGTGAAGACCACGAGGAAGCTTCTGTGCCGTGTCCTTGGCAGTGTATTTTTTTTTTGTTTTATTGTATTATCTTATCGTTGATTATTCCATTGTTTTTGTTCTGTTCTTGTTATTCGTCTAATTCAAGTTGTGTAATACTGATTTTTAGTTATTTTTTGCTAATATATAAATTCCTATTTGTAAATAAACTATGTAATTGGGCTCTGCCCATAATGAATAAATAAATAAAAAAGGGTTCACGAGCTAAAACGTTTGGGAAGCCATGTTCTCCAGCTTGTAAGAACAAAACTAGTGATTTGGTAGTCGAAGTTGAGTTTTAGTCCTTTGAGAGGTTTTCTACAATTTTGCAGGACTATTCGTTCTCTCCTCGTCACCGCGTTCCTCCCCATTTCGACCCTTAAAACCACCCTCTCTTTCTCGCCCCTTTTTCGGCCCTCCGCCGCCTCTTCGCGAAGGACTCGGTGGAAGACCTCCGAGGAGGAAGACCGTGATTGATGATGGCCACCTCCAGGAGGGGTCTAATAGAGTGCCGATTGTTCTTATACCTTCACCCCCGCTCCCTCGCGACGTGGGTGGGTCGGGCGGGGAGGAGACTTTCCCGAAAGAAGAATCTCCACCTCTCGTCCGCCCCCGCCCGCCCCCTCCGCCCGCCGGGACGTCTCGGTGAGTAATTATCTGTTTGCGAGCGGCCACCGCGGGATTAGAAAGCGCTCCGAGCTAAGCAGTGCTGGCTCGCCGTTCATCCACTTTCGCACTCCCCCCCTTTGCCACACTCCGAGAACTACCATCTTCTTTGCACTCATCTTACGGACGAGGGGTGGGTTTTCTTCCTCCCCGTCCACTCCTTATCCTCCCCATTTCCTCCTCATCCACTTCTTATCCTCCCCATCTCCACCCCTTTTTCCCTCCTCCAGTTTCTTGAGATAAATCGTTGTCCATCTCTGGTCTTCAACCCCCTCTCCTCCACTCATCCTATTCATTCCTATCTACTTCTATCTGGAAACAACTGCTCTCACAACTAATGATCCGATCGCCTTCAAGATTCGATTCAGCGAATGAACGGTCGTAGTAGAAAAAACGTCCGCCAAAATACCGAAAATTAAGGGATTTATGGATTTTAAAAATTTCATTGATATCATTTTCCTCCTTCTGATTACAAAGAACGTACCTAACTGTTGGCTACAATGCCAACGATAGGTAAAGTTTGGGGTTGATAATTATAAGATTCTTGTTGATGTATGCTAGGTATGCATTGAAAAATACAAGTTCGATTTCAAGTTCAAGGGCCAGTTTATCAATTGTCTAGATAAAACTCCAAATAGCTAGTCACCGATTAACGTTAATCAGAGATTTTATTTTAACTTGTCAGAGTTTGGAACCCGTTCTTCAATCACTGCATGGACACTAAATAGAGGCTAGCTAGCTGGTGAGAGTTTTATCATGGGGAAATTCCACCACATCACCCAAGGTTTCAGGATCTCTAAACTGGTGACCCTGACGTTATGTCGGTGAGGTGGCATGAAGTCCACATTTGCTCCTGACCCATACACCCGGTAGGTACTAAATCTACCATGATCAGAAGAGGACTAGGGGACACCAAATATGGTGACCATAGTCTCAGAGGAGTGAAGGCAAGAGGGATTCCTGTACTCCTGGGTGAGCCACATACCTGCTTCTTCAGTGTTATCCGTTGAAATCGGAGAATCCTAGGAAGGCGAGTCCTTTGGTGGACACATTCCCAATTATTCGAGTGCCTTCCCAGATATTTCTAAAGCTTATCACGGGGCCTCCGCAAAAGAGACTACCTCATCACCAGTGAGAAATCCAGGATCTGTATAGTGGATCTATGGTGGAGCGAAAACAATTTTTTGTTTTCTGGCATACTGCGGACAAGTTAGCTCTGACTTGTGAGAAAAGTGGTTCAAATTTCAGATGGATCCAACAAGATTCAAGGGTGGCACAAGTCAGTTGAAGTTTCCTCTGTCGGGGTCCACTATGGACGAAACCAAGATTTGTTTTTCAAATCGTGGAAAGGAAATGAGATATCGAGATGCATTTTAGCGAATTTTCGAAGAAAATGAAGCTATTGCAATAGCTTCAAAATATTAGCAATGCAAATTCTTGAAAATTGTATCATTTAATAATGATTAACAGGACGGTTTAATTTTTTCCCGTGACGACATAAAAAAGCGTTACGGAGAAAAATATCGCACCTTCGAGTTTTTTGTGTAAATTACAACTTAGACACAGGGACCTATGGTATATTCGGAATCAGCGTGAAATATCCTATGAGAATCACCCACCCAATCGGTTAACATTATTTTTTGAAAATTCGCTCATCAACTCATGCTGCATGAACGTAACTTTTTTTTAAACTGAAGCTCAAATGTTTTGGGGTGGGGGAAAATTATGGAATACTGGACAGAGGAGATGAAGGAGGTAAATAACCTAAAAATCCCACATTTTAGGGGAAATACTACATTTTTTCGTGCATCGGTTAGAAGAAATACGATATTGATTTATTTTTTTTATATAGGGCACATTCTTCGGGCGTTCGAGTTTTTGCACCTTTAATTTTTGCAAAATTCCTCTCAATTTCCGAGTTATAACCAGGGTCAGTCTGTGATATGCATTCGATTGAATCAGGAGGAGCTAACCACTCCCAAACGGGTGACTCTTATTTTACCAATTGTACCTACCTTTTCCGAGCTGTTAATGAAGAATGACAGATATACCATTTGAGCTGTAAATTAGGAAAAGAAAGTCGACGTTATCGCTCTATAAATAGTATTTCTTTACTAGGAAACAAACATTTTGTTGAAAACAACACATTTTAGGCGATTCCGTTTGTTTCGTCTTCCTAACTGAGTATATTATTCCACCTTGTTCAAGTCCTATTCAATAGACAAATTACATCAATATCTTATTTCCTCTAACCGATCCACGAAAAAATGTGCAATTTCCCCTGAAACATGGGATTTTGAGGTTATTTACCTCCTTCATCGATTCTGTCATATAGTTTTCCATAATTATCTCCCACTCCAAAACATTTGAGCTTCAATTGAAAAAAAAATTCATTCTCATTTCCTTCCTTTTGAAAAAAAAAAAAAAAAAACGGACGGTAGACCTACGGTTCTACAGTCAAATCATTTAATAATGATTAACGGTTGTACGATTTCTCCGTAACGCTTTTTTATGTCGTGACGGGACAAAAATTAAACCGTCCTGTTTTTCATTATTAAATGATGAAAACAAATCGTGGTTTCGCCCATAGTGGACACCGGTCGAGGAAACTTCAACTGCTTGTGCCAACCTTAATCTTGTCGGAATCCAGCAGAAATTTGAACCAATTATTCCCACAAGTCTAAGCTAACTTTTCCGCACTATGGCAAAAGAAGACGTTTTTTCACTCCACCCTATCACAAATAGTGTATTACTCTTGAGAATGCTAGTTCAATATTGGGTGTATTGTGTATGTGTAATGTATTGCGAAAAATAATCCAGTAAGGATTTGGATCAATAAGCATTCCCTCATTGTCCCTACTTATATCATAGTATGTATCACAAATCGCTGGGCTTTTCATTAGGTCGTACTCATACAAATGGGCCTGTGTGAGGGAAAAAACCACCACTCTGGGGCTGATGAAAAGAAACAAAAACTGCTATCCGTAGATGAGAAAAACAGAAAAAACTCACTGGAAGAAGAAAAGAAAGAAACCTGGCGCCTCTCAGGATCTGCCGAATCTCTTCTCGATTGTTGGAGATGGGAAGAAAGGCAAAAAAATACTGTTGAGATGGCGGGACGACGAGGGGGCGGGAGGCGACTCGACCGTCCAATCAAAGCTCGTCCTCGAGAGGCGAAAACCGGCTCAGAACGCCTCGCCAGGGGTCGTGGATGTTGTGGTGGTGGTTGTAGGGGGGGTGTCCCATCGCTTGCCACCCCTGGAGGGAGAGAGGGTGAAAAAAACTACCCTCTTCAGGCCTGGGGTGACCCACCATGTTGAAAACATCAGGAGCTGGACTTCCGTCTGATTGCTGACTGGATTAGTTTTGTATGTGCTGAGTAACAAACATCTGGTCATAAGTAATCCATGGATTACATAGCTCTGATGTTTTTTTCTTATTCTTCTTCATATCTCAACATTACACACAACAAAATACCTATTTAGCGATTTCCCGCTCAAGTCAAAAATTGACCTCCCTGATCAGTTGAGTTAACAATAATTATTAATCTCACATCTGCTGAGTCGAAAATGAACACTCAGATCAGCTGGTTCAATAATAGAAACTAGCACAACAGCAAAGTAGGAGTGAAGCTCAGCTCACAGATCAGCTGGTTCAATAATAGAGCTAGCAGAACCAGAACAGCAAAGTCAAAATAAAGCTCAGCTCACAGTTCATCTGCTCGTTTAGCATGTTGTACCTATTCAGCTTTGTCAAAATTGCTCACAGATCAGATAAAGCTCCACACCCTGAGGGGGAAGGACAATATTACAAAACATTAATTTGGAACTGTCACAAAATTTAATATAAACCCCACAGCGAGACAGTCTGCGAAGTACCAAGGCCGGTCGAAATTGAATGGAGGAATAGTAGGTGTGAAGGAAAGGTGTTTTGAACGGGACAGTCCGTTTTACGGAGACCTGTCCCGTTGTCCCGACAAATTCACTCGGGACGCTTATTTGTCCCGTTTTACCAATATTTGATCCCTGTGCACTTTTATGAATGAATAGTTCTTAGTAATTGAAATAGGCTATTTGACATTAACCTTTATGATTCTTTACATTTGACTTTTACAAAATATATGAGAGATTGTAATAATTTTGACAGGAAAGAGTTTCTTTCCTAATTGTCATGGTCTAATAAGCTAAAGATTCATGCATCACAAAAGTATGAAAA
>JAEMON010000010.1:15811098-15824982 GCA_030264115.1 Lygus lineolaris
AATACAGCTGCATGACGCTTCTGCCCAAGTTCCAATGGCTAGGAACTCTATATTATAATGTAATTATTATTGCATATATACAAAGCTTCTGCCTGGTACTGGGACGCTCCAGTGTAGCGCCTCAGGGAAATGCACACTGCTTTTGGGCTCTTATATGTGTACAATATGCACACATACATCCATCAGTAGCGCTTCTGCTCCGCGTTCGATAGCTCGTTTTGTACCCTAAATAACAGAACTGGACTAGAAAAGTTGTAGACAAAGCTCAAGGATAATCATTCGATCGCCATCTGGGTGATCGAATGTGGGTGACTTACTTCAATTGATCTTTTAGTCCAATAAGCATGTGATCATTACATGCACTAACACTTTCTGCGATGTTATGGTATTGCAAAAAGTACATTATTTACGGAGGTTCCTAGGTACTTACTCTTATCGAAAAGCAAATATTTATCTTGTTGAGGGGCAAGCTAGTATGTTTGTGTCAGCTGTTTCTATCACGAGCAAAGTCGCAAGTAGGTACATAAAAATTTAAAAAACATCAATCACAACAAACCGGGGTAGCCTGATAACAATCAATCTGACATCTCAATTTATCACTAAACGCATAAATACATTTTTAGTTGGCCAGGATAGCTCTAACCAACTTCTTAAAAAGTATTCACCCTGAGAATCATCAATATTGTGAACGATAATAATTAATAATCATGATTAGGTATAGGTTCCCACGAATTTTCAATTACTCCGCCAAATTTTGATATACGCAAGAGCAAAACTATGGCGGACCTCGAAAGAGAGACTTCAAGCGGGGCGAGGCTCCATGGGGCTGGCATTCCTCGTCAACAGTCTACACCAGATAAAGGGGCATTGTTTTATCTTTGAAGCCAGTTTGAAAGCTGAGAGGCGAAAGTTCATGGACCTTCCCTACCCTGGTTTCTATTACTTATCTCACAGTCTCGGCTCTCTAATAACCCACGGCAGACCCTCCGGGGACGAACCCTTTGGGGGAACGAGAGCAAACAACCCATTTTTCTAACTCATCAATGAATTATATTTCAACGGAAGTGAGCTGATTCATGTCATTGATGCCACGTAATTCAGTGCGATTGAATGGTACAAATCTAAATGATCATATAATATTCTAGCTAGAAGGTATAGGTAGGTACCCACAGCGTACAGAGACTAGTGCTTCCGTGTGTGCGATAAGAAGTATAGCCAGACGAGAACAATAATTAGTGAGATAACAGTTTATAGTTATTACCTATTACCTACTCATCCTATTACTTGTGTTTAATCCATGCTTTGCTCAGGATAGTTTGATGATCAGTGTTGGTTTCGATACGTTTTATAAGCGTCAGCTGACGGTAGTGGGTAGGACAATATTTGGGAAGAATCGTCTCTCTCAGTATCGTCTCACCACTTTGTGAATGTCATGTGGCCTACAATTTGTTTTCATATAAGAAACTCACACGTATAACCGAATTGGGAACAACTTGGGCGAAAAATGCGGATCCCCCTTCTTCTTTCCCAAATTTCTTTGAACGGAAATAAAACACAAAATTTCATAACTGATGTACGGAGAGACAGACATTTTTGCAATTATTAATGTACGTGGATATTACAAAGTTCCGCAATACCGAGCGGGCCAGTCATTCATGTGATCAAATAAACTGCTCTGATGTACAGAAGAGGTAGCCGAATTAAGTGAATCGCGAGTACCTATCATCGTGGTATGTAGAACAAATTAAAATAAGCAAATAATACCAAAATACACTTGCAAGGGTTTGCTCTCAAAAACTTACAATATGTTTCCCAATCATACCACTCCACATTTTCGACTCGACCCCTCAAACCAATCGGACGCTTCAAACCAACGCAAAGTTTCTAACCCTGGGAACCTAAGGAGTCCGCCGGTGAAAGTGCGAGATAATCCTGACTCAGCTTGTATAGGAACCTCTAAAGCTACAAACGCGAGACGAACTTGAATCGAAGGATGTATGGGGCTAGTAATAAATCTATTATTACCGACAATGACAGATAGGTGAATGAACTCATTCAAGGTGATTTTACAGCGTTGACTTATCGATTATTGTTATCAATTTTCAATTAATTCCTATATTCATGGTACGGTGGTTATCTTTTCAAAGCACATACTCGAAATATACCCACCTACGAGCTTCTTACGTAGGTGACAATGTCCTTTGAATTTTACTTTACTTGCCTGATGCTTACTCTCAGCTTCATTGCTGTTCTGATAGGGGAACTTGCATGGGTCTGAAATTTACTCTTTGGTTGCTGTTTCTGGTTATTCGGGGCTGGAAAACGAGATTAGGAGCATGGAAAGTATAATTATTTTAGTTGTTTCTAGAAAACTTGGTTTGTTTGTCGAAAACTCGAATGAAAATCTCAATGTTTGAAATAAAACAGCTAGCCAGAACCTAACTCACGTCACACTAGCGAAAGCACGACAAATGGCGCTAAATTCACCAGGCCCTCAAACGATCTTAATATAGACAGAACGAAAGCAAAAGTTGATTAGTTACGTCGAAAAATTAAACATATTAGAACCTGATCAGAAAGTAAACACAGTTTGAGCCCGGGATGTATGTTGGCGATACTGTCGGAAGGAAGTGGGAAGACATTTCTACTTCCGTGCTTATGACGTTAGTTAGCTCTAGGCGGGAATTCAAAACAACTAAATTTCAATAAATTCTTTGAAGTTTCAAAATCACCCTTCCCGCAAAAGCCTTTGTTTTTGTATCTTTTAGGTCATTTCTTTTCAACATGAAGAGATACCATACTCCTCAAATCGAGATGTGAAGGCGATGGCCCTTGCGAATGGCTGGTTCAGGTGGTGTGAAGAGTGTAAGGGATATCTCTCATCAATGAATTTGCCAAGTTTTGATTGATTGAATCTCTCCAGAAGGATTCTTGAAGTGATACCATGATGACACCAAGTATTGCTAGAAAATTATAGACACTGGGCCATTATGAGTCATGAATTGCTTGTAGAATCTATTTAATGTTTTATGTTTGGAACTGAAAAAGTTGTGATTAATTTTTGGTTTAATATCTTTGAACTTTAGTCTCCGGTTCATTGTATGGTAGATCTCTTGGGACGAATTCACATGGGTGTTTAATACGAGATTTACTTTAAAATTCGGGGTAGGAGTGGGGGGGGGCATAAGTTCTCCGTAAGCGTACATTTTCAAGCACGGCTCAAGGCGAGGAGGTGTCCAAGTTGGTGAGCCGCTGTGAAGTCAAGGTTTCTCACAGGGCAAGTCGGAACGTCTATACAGCTGTAGGAGGGGGCTACCTCAAAGAGGTTTCTGAGAATGATGGTGCAACCCTCCTCAAGTCAGCTCAGCCACAATGACTTGCTTCTTCTTCTACTTCTTTCCACTTCATACAATACAACGCAAAGCAACGATCTTTCCACCAAAAGCCTTGAGCCGATCATAGTTTTACGAAATAAGTTTTTCAGTAAGTAAACATGTTTCGCCGAGGACTGTGCTGTTGAATTCTCAATCGAAGTTGCATTTTCAGGCATTCCCGGGAGAATATAATTTATTGATCCAGCTTCCGTCTGGCGTACTTACGCTATCCTAATACCTAATAGTTGTTACTCAGTTTAGCGAGAATAATCATTTGTCCGTTCCTTCGGTAAATTCAGCCTGATCCCACTGGTTTTCAGGTTGCTGAAAGTTGATAATGCCCTTAGAATCTCTGTAAAATGATAAAGGGTCAACTCATTCAATTTGAACATTATTTTGTCATTCAATGTAGGTGATTAATATATTCTTGAAGCGTCTCTCTCACCACTGTCCGACTTCAGGGGAGTCCGCAAGTATCTTTTTGATTCATTGTCAGTACCTTTGTTTCATTATCTGGCTAATTTGATGATGTTAGGGTAATCCACTCTCTTCAAAAATTGATTAAAAGGGCAGAAGACAAGAGACTTCACGTGCTCAGCAAGAGATTTACTTGCATGGTCGATACTTATACAAACATGATGCCTCCTCCAATTGAAAAACTTTCATGGTATCCAGATCCAGACAATGATGGTAACTGTTCTTCATAGAAAAGTCGTTCAAAAACATTCTGACCAACATGTTTGGAAATATTCACGAGCTTGTTCGGTTCCAACTTGATTCAGCCGGAATCCACGTCCACTGTAACCATAGTCGGGTTAGGATTCAGTACGCCGAAAAACACCAGGAAATTTAAATTTGGATTATTGGAGAAAAATAAGAAGAAGCATTAAGGTGAGCGAAGATTTAGATCGTTTATTATTCAAAAAATGAAATTTTACCGCTTACATGGAAAAAAATCATGCCATGGATATGTCTTTTGGATTCTAAATTCACATTTTCAAACAAATGTACATCATAAACAAGATTTCAGTATCGATAATTTATCTACACAGATTAGATACATAAAATAAACAATTAAATCAATAGTTATTGTCCTAAATAATAATGGACGATGGGTACCTACTGAAATGAAACATATTCCCGTGTCTCCATGACGGCTAAACACTCCATCAATGCACGTATTATTCCTTGTGGTAGAAATGGCGGGATGGCGGGATCGTTGTTCATTGTCAAACGAAATTCTTCCAGTATGCAATTACGAAATTCTATTCCTTTTTCTCCTAAGGAGGCTACATATTAAATTATAGCTACTTAATGTGAATAGCACAGAAATCAGCTTTGAGAGCCAATCACCTGATTCGGGCCCTATACATCATCAAGGACAAATCCAGTAATTCTCTGAAGTCTGCTTCATATTATGATACCGTTATATACATACTATTTACTAGCACCTTCTACTTCGAATTCAGGTAATGATGTCCTTGAGAGTTTACAGCTTAAATTTAATTACAGCTTCTTGATGTAACTGATTCTAACGGTGCTATACGGTATAAATCTACTCGACGACGTTTATCGTTTATTCAACAATTTATTATCCAATGGGGAATCATTCGGAAAATGCAGGTAACTAGCTAAATGTAACTCATACGGTTTTCACCTACGAAAATCGTCATCCACTCGTTGGAAAGCTCTCAATGTATCTGACACGTCACTGCATCTCACGCTACCAATGTTGCCCATAAACATAAATGTGAACGTTACATTTTGTGAGTTGAAAGTAATCTCAAGAAATTCATACATTGACCCCCAGCCAAAAGACATATTCATGTCAATAACTTGCAATCCCCACAATGAATTTACACCAGGTGATGATTTAAGATGTGTGATCGAAAAATTGGCACCGTAGTCCGAATCATACATCCCTGTTGATCAAAGATGTTCACGACATAATGGTATTAGGGGAGGCACTTTTAGATCTTCAGTGATGATTCATCACTCACTCGGCGCAGAGGAGAAAAATAGAAATACAAATTTGTTTGTAGTCTGATTGGATGAATTTCTTGTTACGATAATGAATTGGCAATATGTATCATCACCTATCAAATATTATTTACCATCCAATCACGAACAGCCACACATTTTCACGTCGTCAGCGCGAGCCTTCAATGAAACGTTGTTACTGGGAGGTGGACGAACGATGGACCCTCTATCTCTGAGATACGAGTCTGAGTGACGGAGAAAAGTAAGGCCCACGGGGAAGTTATGGTAATGGTGCGTGGGCCGCCAGATCTCAACGGCCGATATCTTATTGGGAGTATGATGGATGGTTCGTCGAGGCAGCTCGAGTGTTGTGAGTTTGTCTCATTCACTGGAAACAAACCCGATCAGCAACCCGAGTCATTAGCAGCTGAGTAATCACGGTGGTTGTGAAGATGATGATCAAAATAAATCAATACGGGGGCACCATGATAGTAATTTCGAACCAAACATACGTTGTTATTCAACCATTCATAATATTCATCCATTCCTTCACAAGAATGTGAAAGTCCATGCATTCATTCATACATAACTTCCCCCCTGCCTTCAGGTCGGTTCAAGTTGGTCCAGCTCAGGTTCTGTTTTCTAAAATTCGTCCAAATATGATTGGACGATGTAACTGATGACGCCACTGATGAGTATGGCGGGATGAGAGATAATGAAACCAATAGATGTGAACCCAGAAGAATGTGTCTCTGAGTGAAATTGTACTGAATGTACGTTGAAAATTCAGTTTTTCCGAAAGCATTTTTGACACTGTACATAATATCCTAAGATTTCCATCTCGCTTGAACAGCTGTACTGAACGGAAGGAAAAGGGTAAACATACAAGACCAATAGTGGTACTAAAATCATATTTAGGTCATAACGGACCCTGTTCAGAGGACTCCCATAGGCCACATAAATAACTATCTGGCTTTGAACATTTAGGTGTCCACTTACGACTTGTACCAAGGTACTTTTCTTTCTCGAACTCAACAAGCAAGGCAGCATTTTTGTACCGCGACACCTAAAGCCTTTATTTAATAGAAAACTTTGAAGCAAATGCCGATCAACAGATTTTCAAAAAGAGGATTCTGCATATCACTCTGCTGCTATAGTTTACTTCAATTCTATTTCTTTCAAAGGCAGCGACAAATATCCTTCACTCGTTATTCGTAAGTCTTCGATGACCGCAGATGATCAAGAGTGGTCCCCGTAGAGGTTTTGGTGAGGTGGTCGACGGAGGTTCTTGGTGGTTGTGGTTCTTTCCTGAGTGCTCTGGGGGAAACCGGGGAAAGCCTCAACTCCTCTTTAGTATTCCTTTGATTTTGATAATTTTACCAACTATCACTAATTATTCCCCCTCCATCACTTGGAAGTTCCTTGAAGGGCGGCGATCCACCTAGGCCCGAGTAAAGGAGCAGAAACGACCAATTATTTTTCAAACGAGGTACCAGCATAACAATAAGCTGCTGATAGAAATTCTGACCAAACTTGAAGCCCGGATGCCACTACCCGTGAAGCACCCAACTATGGAGGATAGGAGAGAGGAGCCATCTACTTAGATTCACTTGACTACAATACATTGAAGCGAAGCTCTTTGCTTTGTCAAGCTTGTAAATAATCAAGCAGCATTGCTGTATAATAACGCATTCATTAATTGGAATCTTCAAAACAGATAACGATCACTAGTTGTTGCTGATTATCTAAGGAGAGAGGGAATCGCCCATTTCTCTGCTCTTGCGTCCTCTCACTACCATGGATAATGATTGCTCACGACTCATTTGCTGTCATAGAAGTAGGATTAGAATAGGAAAACCAATCTTTTCCAACTTCCAAGTTTCCTTTTAATTAGAAGCTTCAAGCTGATACCGTACACCATTCGCTCGTTATAAAATAGTAGATCACACATGTATTTATATCCGGTCATGGCACGAACTTTTGTAACAAGATAATCGGAACCAGATTTACAGATACCATTGACCAGTTGCTGCAAATGAGCAATTTATATATTTGAGTTCTTCTTTTTTATTACTACCGATATCGTAAGTAACACAATTATTGTGTACCTTCCATTTTGCTCTTAAGTTCATGATTTCATTGTAACTGGCAGAAGGGAAGTTCTCTAGCCACAACAATCCTTCACATCGCTCATACCAAAGAGCGACGTAGGCACTCAGGTATTTGTAGGTCAATGATGAGAAATCAAGGAGATTGCAACAGTTAGCCCCGGAGAAGGGGGTCTGGAGCGGATGGGATTGAAGGATGCGTACAATAGAGGCGAGCCTCAAAGAAGGAGAGCGTTAGCTGTGAAAACACTATGGGCCGCTGAAGGCACGAGCGTCCTGCGGGGGGTGCAGGCTCTAGAACGGCGATTGTGTCAAGTTAATTAGTCGGGTACCCCGCTGGCTGCTTTCGGCGAAACACCTACCAAAACAATGGCAAACAATCGATAGTACACGACTAGCCCGTCCCACAATGAGAGCCGGTGGTGTCACTATTGTGGGAGCCCTGTTATGGTACTGATATTCCTGGAATAATAGTGCCTCGTGCTTCTAAATTTTTATTACCTAGGGGAAATCACTCGTGAAAGATCATTCGAAGATAGAGTTAACGGTGAAACTCCCACATTTCTCTCGATAGACGATAGTGCGATGGAAATGTTTAGAGAATTTCACCAAATTGAATACTCAGATGAAATTAGAGGATTACGAAAATTCGTCTTCATTTCTCCATCTTCTGTGGTCTCTTTCTTCCCCCTTCTTGGATAAACTCAGCAATCTCAGTATGACTATATTTTACTATTGGTTCTCAGCCTTTTCGTATACGAAAACATTGGCTGCCCGGAGAATCTCCAACAAGCCATGTTCAAGGGTCGGGAAAATAGAGAATAGGGTACCTACTAGATTTTGCCTCATGTTTAAATGCAGCATCCTTGACTTGTTTATAACAGTAAACTACTCAAATACTAAATCACTAAATTATCACTAAATCAATAAATATTATTCACGCTACATTTTGGTTTTCGGGAGTTACTCTAGTGTCATTAGTATATGAATGTCACGTGATAGGTTGATGGACCTCTGGTATTTGCGTGTGAATGTATTAGTTTTAAGTATGTAGTAGGTATGTTGCACATTCTAATATGTGAAACGGAAATGGAATGAAAATATATTTGGACTAACAGAAGTTTCATATTGGGACCCTATTGGTAGAAATCGCTATTTTTTTGTGACGAGAAGTTAGATTTTTTTCTCAAAAAACTCTAATTTGCTCTTCTACTACAAAGTAACTAGGTGGGTACATAATCGTGCTATTATGCCCCTTGACCCTGAGGAGTTATAGTAACCCCAAAGGCAGGTCACATTGTATTTCAAGTCACTAATGTTGTGTGTGGTGTTTAGTGCACCATATTAAGGCACATCTCCTGATATGCTCACCACGTTCTAACGCAAGATTCCCTCATTATTTTTGACAAGATACAATCAATTCAATTTAACAAGGATTAGTTAATGACTAAAATTCAAGGAATTTCGTGAATTATTGTTAACATTGTTTCACATTTTGGTGGTATGCTCTACATTTTGGCATGGAACAAACTTTTTCAACGATTTCCACTCACAAATTATTCCGTTGCTAAGGATGGTGTACCTTCCATAGTTGTTGTCATCGCACAAAAGTCGTTCGCCTTTCGTTGGGAAGCTCTGAATTTCTCCAGCTCCATCAGGCTGGATATGGTCTCAAGATTTGCGGACTACCTACGGAAAAATGCAACGAAATTCGTGACATTACAGCCGTTGTGATAGGTATTACCTATTTCAAATCGTTAAATTCTTCAGATGAAAGGGGGGATCCGGGGGTCTGCTGAGGACGAATGACATACCGTTGGTCAGATGAGAATGGTCTATAGCATATTTCTATTGTATTCAACCAACAGAGCCGAAATTTGATAGGGGCGTCCCGGGTATCTGTGAAGTCGGCTAAACGAACTAAATCATTGGGCAGATAATCAGGAAATTCCCTAAAGCGATGTATTTGTTTTTATCATTTCAGCCGTTAGGTGGGGGTCACCTTTGTCGAAGAGCGGAGCGCCGAGTTTTTGTTCCTTTATTTTCTGGTAGGTACCAATTCGCTTACCAAACAAATAATCTGAATTTTACAACAACAAAAATTATCGTCGTACATTCAGTTCAACTTCAGGTGAAGAATTATAAGAACCGAGGAGGATGGAGGGCAAAGAATATTTTTTGAGATAAGAAAACGAACGAAACACGAGATCTAACAAGATGGGAAGTGGGTCAAGCGGCTTTGACATGGACCAGGGAGAGTCGGCGTTCAGTTGATTGGCACCGGAGGACGAGGATGAGGCTGAGGGGAGGGAACATCCTCGTCCCTCACGACCTGCCACTCCCACATCCTAGTTGCCATACACCGTTAGTTGACAGATCCACGCCCTATCAATGGAAGACGTCCGTGCACGTTCTCATGGAAACACAGTCGAGAGAACATATTCAGTTACTAAAAAGTCATCTTCGGATGGCTCAAATGATATAATAACACTTTTCAGTTGGGAACCTACGTCTGATGTACAGACGAATCTCTTCTATCATAATATGGTAGTATGTCAAAGTTAACCCAGATTCTGAAAAAACGAATTTGGTTGCTATGTTGGTGAATATTCGAAACTATTCTGCTCAGAACTTCCAGTAGTACAGTGGCGGTCCATCGGGAAAATTGTCATCCCATTTTGTCGTTGTGGTTTCGACCGCGTTAGGGATTAATACCGATTGGCCAACGAAGCATTGCTAGTTCGCGACCCAGTCCAACCAACACTTGCATGGTCTCCAAAATCCACCCAATAGTTTATTCCAAAAAAATCTCATCAGACCGATCTGGAGACCGGTCTCAAGTTTTGTTTCATCGTAGGCCGTCAGCAGTCCCTAAGTTACAGTTTTGAACTGGACTCCATGGGCAACCGAGTCCACAGTATCCGAAAAACAGATCCAGTTGCTCTCATGGGAGAAGCCCTTTTCCTACTTCCATGGTTGCTGTATAACATGGCCCTTCAAGTGATATCTTAACCTATTCAGCCTAATTCTCACGACGGCGGGACACGCAAAAATGTTTCAGACTGTTGGCATTCACGGTCTATATAACATTTCCGTAGGTCTGGTTCATAATCCCGATTACTAACAATATCTGTGTGTATACCGTGCTCGACTGATTTACCCAGTAGCAACATGAGGGAGGGGGTCTGCCTTAACCAGGTAGGGGGAACCTACCTGACCTAATGGCCCGATTAGACTCAAACTTGTAGGGTAGTTAGGAGTTAGCTTTCGGATGATTTCCGATGAATTTTTCCACCATCGATTCATTGGTAGCCTTGACACATGCAAAAATGTGAAATACTACTTTATACTGTATACCTAACAGTTTCCAGAAACAACAAGTTTGTGAACTAGTTATTGTTCACGTTATTGAATACACAGAAACTGAGTACTTTAAATTAAATTTAATTAATTAGAATAAATTAAATCTAGGTTTCCCTTTCTCAAGAAGTCTTCCTAACTATAATAACATAAATTATTGTTGCTGGCTGGCATAATATCCACCTCTAACGCTGTTCGACCTATGAAAAGCAAGAACTAGGTATTTCTGATGTTTCAATGCCAAATGTGGTTAACTCTGCATGTAATGCAGTTTGAGACTGTGATTGTCACTCCCTACTCAAATGATTCAAGCTCTATGTAGATTGAATGTTCCTTCCCAATGATTTATTATGGTACACCTCTTGTTCACGTTCGGGCCCGTACTTCGAGCCCCCCGGGAGCCTCAGACAAATCACTAAAGACAAATCCAATGGTAATGTACAATCATTCTACATTATTCTGCCAGAATGTACTTGGTATTATTTTAACGACTGAAGATCCGGATTGAGCTCCAGTTGAGAACCCATTATGAGTAAAGTGCTAAATAAAATACGAGAGTGTAGAAAAATTAAAATTAGATGGGAGTAAAAGCCATGACGGGAAGCCTGAGTAGGAAAATTTGTTTTAACTGAAAAATAATATTCATGAGGTCTCTTTAGGAGGGCCCACCACCACTTCATGTGCACACCTAGGTATTTAGTTTCCTACCAAAGGTAGTAAGTATCTTGCAGAAATTGAAGTTCACTCTTTTGCTTGAGAAATCGTACTTCTTAGTCACGATCCAACAAACTATTAGTATGCCTTGGAGTAGTAGTAGGTTCAACATCCTAATATCAGTAGTTCAGTTGGTATTATGGAGAAGAAATAAAAGGTTGAACGGAAATGATTGACGTCGTAAATACGCGTGAAAGAAAGTTTGTGTTTAGAACACACTTGACAGCTGATGTCTGTCGGCGCGTTGACCCATCAGCGACTGTCTCTCATCGCTCTCGTCCGCGTTTGTTCAGTGAGTCGATAGAAAACAACTTAAATGTCAATCTATTATTAATTTTGTAGGAATGTTAGTCTATTTCCCCTTGAACGATCCCATTAATCATGGAGGGATTCAGGTATTGATGCACCAACAACCTCGCCACTTTTTCTTGAATTATTACGTATTAAAGGATAATCTACGTTGCTTTGGATAGGTGGGTACAGATTAGAAGTAGGTTCATAATACGTTATCATCATCACCGGAACAAATTAGAGCAATGAGTGGTTCCGGCTATTTAATTTTATTCATTAAACTGAAAGATTTCAGTGAGATATTTCCAAAAAGGTGCTACGTATATGTGGGGTATCCAATGATTGGAAGTAAGCAAAAACAGGTGCCATAAAATTGATAAAGATAACGTCACCCACCCCGTACCCTCCTGGGGGGCACCTTCCTCTCCTCAGAACAGATGACGTCACGCGTGATCTTCTCACCCATTTTACAGCTAACATTTTGAGCTATAAATCAGAACTAAGGGGTTTTAAAGGGCGTTGAATCCGAATTTGAAGTCGGAAATGCAAAGTTACGACACACCGGAATTCCCTATTCAAGAATGATTTTCAACAATCACACAAGAATCAAACCTTGATCAACAAGAATTCAAATGATCTGATTATTGCTAATTTATACCTCAATGGACTAAGGGTCTAATTTTATTTTTCACTGCTGCCCCTTTATTCATTTATTTGTTATTATTATTATTATGTTACTGCGTTGCTATAAGAAGGCGGGATTAACTCATTGGTTTACAATTATTTTCTTGGAAGGATTTATGCACAGACGAATGCTCATACTTAGTATTGGGTAACTTCCACAATAACATAAGATAATACCTAATAGGTACCTACTCTTTTTTTCCCCTTACCAGACCCCTTACCAAGTAGGTACGGACTCTTTCCTCAATAATAACCACATAGATATAATAATAGGAATATTTCAATCAAAAAATTTTATTATCATGAGTGCTATCCAACCCACCCGAGTGAATCAAACCACAACTTCGAATGATAACAAATGGCCGACCTTGAAATTAAATCAATAGGTACGTGTAAAAAAAGAGTACGTATAAATCATTTATGTACAAAATCGATTAAAACCAATAAAAAATAAAATTCAATGCATTTTAACAATATATATCTAGGTATTACTTATAAACCGTTTGATACCTAATACATTATTGTAATACAAACCGATTGTATGTTAACAGGTCGGCCGTGTGACGGGTCTCAGGGTACTTTACTCGATCCCAACTCGTTCCATAGTACGTTACTTTACTTACTTATTTTTAAACCCCTATAAAAGTAATGATACGTTTTAAATGTATGTAGTGTTATGATTATTATCAGGATATAATTTACAATGATATTATAAGTTACAGGATAAATTGGAATAGTTTATTCCGTTGTTGTTCATCTCTTGACAATATTTGTTCATTTATTAATAAATTTCATCAAAATCGATAAAAATCTGTTTCAAAAAAAAGGTATCTGAGTACTATTATTTTTTTCCAAATTTACTTCGGATACCTCTATTTACACAATTTTTCCGCAGTTTTTGCGTTGTTTAACCAGGTTATCGAGCTCGCTGTTGAATGTAAAATTAATTCATGATTACTTACCTTAGTAGGTATACCTACCTAGGTACCTTTCAAACAATTAGGTAATTAAAATGTTTTTATCAGCCTAGTCAGTGAACTCTTACCCATCAAGAGAAAAATGAAATGAAACGCTTCAATTCGACAATCACATCCCAAAACGTTTGCCAATTTGGTGTGGCACGAGCGTGTTGATGTATTTCTTTCAAACTGACAAACATCAACGCGATCGAGAACTTTTTCTCTTTAACGTTGACTCTGTTCTTCCGTTTGTATTTCCGTGGACTCTAAATGTTCTCTGATTCCTACGATCTTCTCAGGAAACCAACCGGGGTCTAACCTGCAGAATCCCTGAAAATTCCATCAAAATTCGGCCCGGTTCCTGTATGATTTTTTATCAGTCCATGTTGAAATCAAGGGCCAAGAAATCAAAGG
>JAEMON010000010.1:15825152-15836027 GCA_030264115.1 Lygus lineolaris
AATGCTTCCGCTACCTTGGTAGACTCGGAAGCAAAAAGTATTGTGGTAGGTATCATATTTTAATCTTCAAGCTTGTAAGGAAAGAAGTTGGCTTCGATAGGCTCAAAACGCTTCCAGTCGTTGCATCGCTCTTTAATACCTGGTGATTTCATATACATAACGGTAACTATATCCCACCAGCCGACGGCCTTACCGGGTGGAATATACCGTTTCAAGGGGGATTACCGAAGTCGAGAGATCAGCGGCGTGGTCAGTACTTGAATGGGTGACTGCCTGCGGGCTGGGATCACACATCTCCGTATTTTCACGTCGGGCGAACGGCGATCTCCTCTCCACTCAAGGGGCCGATGCCATGAGTAGCCAAGAGCGGAATCATCAGAACAAATTCTGATCCTCCCCTAGGAGGGCAACAGCTGATGATGTCCAGACGGCAGCTGGGGACCGTCCAGGATGCAGTCATCAGCTGCCAAGAGCGTTCAAAATTCAGCCTGAAATGGTTGTTTATTTGTTAACTACTATGTACTAGGTATATTATATTACACCAACCGTTGAAAATACATGAAAATCATAGTAGTGTTAAAGCAGTAAAACTGGCAGGAATCCAGACTCTCTCATCGTTCAATGTTCCTCAATAATTCAATATTTTTGTTATAAAATACACCTTAAATTGATTGGGACGTTTTGTTTTGATGGAGTACAAGTGATTTGATGAGTACAAGATGGAGTGTTTTGGATTGTACATTTCCATACGTCACAGGTGGTTTATGTGCAACAAGGTTTTATGTAGGCTTGCTTTCACCTCCCTGCCTCGTTTCACAAATCTTTGCCACGTAGGCAAATCTTAAATGCACTCGATACGAGCCAGCTCGTTTCTGTAAGGAGAGAGTCCTGCGTCTGAAAAGTCCTGCTTGAGGTTGAATTAACTGGACTCGGCTGGTCTGAATTTCGTTTCTGCTCATTCGCATCCTCAAATATCTCAGCTTACTGATGCGCGTAACGAACCCGTATGTTCAGAACTTCGTTCCAAGTTTCAACACAAGACGTGGAAGCCCAGTCAGACGTATGCGTTCGACGACATGGAAGGTGATTCCAAAGTCGGTGGTCCTTCCATGAATGAGGTGGTCTCTCTCGGGCAAGCTACCAGCCGGTTTGCTGTCAACTGATATCGATACTGCTTCGGGAACCTGTCACCTTGAGGGATGAGGCCAATTAAAATAATTTTTCGGGGCGGCGAGGGAACAGGCAGCTACCTGGTTTCCAATCTTGATAGGGACATTGGTTTGGTGACATCGGACATCGGTTTAAGCGCAGATGGGTCCACCGGTGCCGAGAAATATGAACATGGCATCAAGCCCTGACAGTAATTTCTGTTTGGTAGGTAAACCATTCAAATCATGTTAAGGGTAGGTGAACGAACTATTCAAACCAACAACTCAATCTTACTATCAATTATTATTATTACGTTTCTCTAACAGTTTTAGAGCTACATTCTTTGGAGAAAACTTTAATTCTTTTCTTCCGAATCCTTCAAACTATAGCGGAATTACTGTCATCACTTTTGGGAGATGAAACATTTTGCTTGCTCTCTACCGAATGTTGTTATGAAGTGTTCGCCCAATGCTGATGAAATTTCTAGGGATAAGATGGTCGGCCCCTGGATAGCAAGCTATGAATTTCACCGATGATGTACCAGCTAGAAATAACTAATTGCAATAATCGACATAATTTCAAACTATGCAGAATTAAACTACTGCAGTTAATCAAAAAACGAGGAGAAACTTTTTTTTTCATCAACAACGAGTATTTTAAAAATATGGAAAATCCAAGCCTTGCAATCGTCGAAACTAAGCCAAGTTTGTAAGAACAAAACAAGAGCTGAAATTAGGGTGCTCATAGGTAGGAGCGGCTGAATAAGCCTTGTATCACCTTTATGGGATCGTGGATACAGAAATTCCTTTGTGAGATAGTGGAACTTTATTGTTTTATAATGTCTTTGCTTAACTCACTATCTCGGAATGATACAATTATTGAAATCGAAGGAACGAACCGTTTCTAAAATTGCAATGATCCATCCAAACAACCGGTCGTTTACCTGAGAGCGAAGGACGATGGCCAGCGAACACCGATCGATCAAGTTGTCAAAACGTTTCGACTCGATAAGAAAGACTCTCAACAGGCACTGAGCACACTCTAGATGTTTATCTGCCTGTCGTAAATGGAAAAGAAAGTATTTTACCGTTAACTCCATCTCCGAAGATTCGATTCAACCAAACACCATTCACGGGGACCATTCAGGCGGGTTTTTTCAAGAACTTCCGCTTGTGATTTGACAAGGAGAAAGCGGATGCTGTCTGAGCTTAGCTGACCAATTGACAATTCGAGACCCTACAGCAGCTCTTATCCTTTGCTAATTTTTTCCGACCTAGATCCCAGAATTAGTTTGATGGATTCTGGAGGGAATAGTCACGTGAAATTATTCAAATTAGAAACTTGGGTTTTGAGATCGGCCTAGGCCTCTATGTTTTTGTTCAAATACCGTTTGCCTATAAGGCACTTTGCTTTTAGGAGCTGTAGGTTTAAATGCAATACTACTGTGACTGTGTTTCTGTGTGCAATAATTTCATGGAGGTACTTACAACAGAATGAAAAACTTTCTCCGCGCATGAAATAACGTTTATGAAGTGCTCAGTTACGCATCTACTGGAAGACAAGAACCTGGAACCTCTTTCTCTGACCACCCTTGATCACACATACCGAGGATGGATGCATATTACATTGAGCCAAAAACACTGATCCTCAATAGGTACTGTAGGGTCTTGACTGGTTTGGCTTGAATAACCCGACCACCATTATTTCCTCACTTTCCCCTATCAGACAAATAGTTCACATTTTTTTTTTTGTTGTTGTATAAACGAAAAATTCCCCCATTTTTATAATGCCAGACAAACATGGATAACAAATGTATCTTCGTAGTTACGGACCACACATACAAAGTCGCTCAAATCAAAATGGTAGGTACCTACTTAGTTTGTGCCACCCCCCCCCCCCCCCCCTCCCATCCCCCCTGAGCCAAGGGTCAGGCCTCTTCCCTACCTGATTTCCAATGATGAATTGTTGAAAAGTGTTGTTTTCTAGCCCTCAATAATAATGCATGGCCGACAATTAGATATTATACCTAACTTTAATCTCCTTTCTGTCGTTGAATGCACCTCTGCTGTAAAAAGACTTACACGACGGACTTAGACTTATTCGGCGTGCAAATAAATACTTATAGCAAAGTACCTACCTTCCAACTGAAAGGTTATTGATCAGTATGTCATTTTTGTTTCAGCGAACGGATCTTACCAACCTGGGATGGAGCCAAAACGACAGCGGACAGCGTACACTAGACATCAAATCTTGGAACTCGAAAAAGAATTCCACTTCAATAGGTATCTGACGAGAAGACGGCGGATAGAAATAGCTCACACACTGTGTCTCTCAGAGAGGCAGATCAAAATCTGGTTTCAGAACCGAAGAATGAAATGGAAAAAAGATAACAAATTACCAAACACGAAAAATGTGAGAAGGAAAAATGGGCAGCCTCCAGTCAAGAAGAGTCGTCCTCGGGCTAGTGATAGACGAAGACAAGAAGGCAACATGGCTGAAGAACTGAGTCCAGGTGCACCAACGTCCATTGGCGGAGGTCCTCTGAGTGAGCTCCACATACCCTCTGAGACCGGCGTCTACCAAAGTCCACCTCCCAACCTGACGGCCTTAGGTCAGCAGCTGACGCCCCTTCAGCCCTCAATACACCCAGCGTGTGGTCCTATACATCAACCGCCGCTACCAATAAAGACGTCCGACTACGGCCTGACTGCGTTATAACCTTGACTCAATCCCTTGTAAATATCATCCTTTCCCTCGTTCCTTTTTAGTCGGTTCACCTACACAGTCATGATGTTAGTTGGATGGAGGTATGGAACAAGTATTTTGGGATATGAAGCCCCTGTTCACAATCACAATGAAATAGGTAACTTTAGAACAGTGGTTCTCAACCTTTCCTCGATCATGACCCCCCTAACATTATGAGAATTGTTCAAGCTACCCTCTAGGGCCTTGACCCCTAGACGATCTCCTGTGAATGTAATCACCCTAAATTACCTACCCACCTTTTACAAATTTTGAAGTTGGATCCTCAACAAATTAATCAAAAGTTCAGATAATTACAGCGATTCTGATTCATGTTGCAATTACACTTTCAACAAAATTCAGTTACACGAAAGTGAAAACACTAAATTTCGGAAACATGATCAATGACTTGGAAACTAGATTGAACAAAATGTTAACATTCGTGATACAGGCTACTATAGGGAAATTCGTTACTGCGACAAGCTTGGTAGGTATTGAGCTGAGCTATCACCATGGTCTCGTGACGCCTGTCTGTTCCTGGAAATATTTTCTGATCCTACGTTATTATTATCATCTGCTATTTGCAGACAGTCTCGCACCTACCGTAGAATCCTTAACTTTATACTGAGCCCAACTCCGTGTCGCACAGTTGTTATGGTTGCCCCTTTCTAACACACCTGTGGAAGAAATTACGAGATACAAGACATACTTACCTCATGAAAGTCAAATTTCGTCAAATTTCTGTCATCCAGTGGAACCGTTGGAAAATTGTGACAACTTATTGGAGAGGTAACAAGTTAGTTAAAACTGATAGATAGCAGGAAAATAAAGGGGAGTTGGTGTGAAGATTTTGGAAATTCGAAAGATTTACCCCTGCTAGTTCAAAGAAAACTGGTCAGCTTTTAGTATCTTCAAATTCAAATTTGATGAGGAATATATAATAATTTACTGTGTTCAAAAACCGTGGGGTTAAAAAATTAAACCCGCAATCTACAAAAAAAGTATGGGTAAGCGATGAAATAATATATGACTGTAGGAGAATATCAAGCTGCGCAGAATAGCGTTTTGATTTATTTGAAATTGAATTCACTTAAATTGGTTTGCTAACTAATGGATACAACCTTACTCCCACTACCTTCATTAGGATGCAGGGATGAGATGTTGGAATACTCCTACAATTTTGTCCTCACTTGAAACTTGACTTTTTCCTTACTTGAAAAAAAAAACTCACAACTGAACACATCAAGCAATAGGTACTATTTTCCTAAGTTATTCGTAGTGATCTTCATTCATTATTTCCATTATAGCCATATTCAAATCAATACGAACTACGAGTAAATTAGTGAGTTCAGCCACCTAACTCAAAATGCAGGCTGCCAAAGTCGGGGAAATACAATGTTAACAACAATCTTCAGCTATATTCACCAATAATAGGATATTAATGTCTACATTATAAGTACATGATAGATATATATATTACCCAAACACCAGGTTCCATATTTCCATCCTAACCGCAGAAGTTCGAAATTGAAAGAACGCAATACAACGCCCATACTATTATTAATTAATCGTCCCTTTACGTTTTTTGTTACATAGGTATATTGTGGACAACTATTTTTATACGAGAGGCTTATGTAAATAGACGTGTGAAAATCAGAATTGTGTTAGCTGTTAGTCGTCTTCGGTTATATTTATGTTGTTTCGATTTTCTTCACTTGTATAGTTTCTAGTAAAGTATGTATGTATTCCAAGATTATTTTTATTGTGAAAAATATCGAAGGACGTGGTCATTCCTTCATACTGAAACTGTGAATCAAATTTTACTTCGTATTCTATTTTCGTCCACGTTGGTAAATAGTACTGTATCATAGTGCCATACCTACATGACTTTGTATTGTACATTTCAGTTGCTGTAACATTGTAGATTGAGTGACGATAGAACAGAAGAAATAAAAATACTATGCATTATTGTAATATAAAGTTTATAAGACGAATGAAGTTTCGAGTTATTGTCCTCCTCATAATTCATGATAATAGGGGATGAGGAACTATAGTAGTACGCAAGTTGAAGAACCCGGCCCGAACTTTGGTGGATTACAGCTTCCAACATGATATTTTTAACATTTATGCGCAAAAGCAGAAAACTATTGAAACGGATCTTTTGCGATTCTAGGGACTATTTGCTACTCAATTCCTATTGTAGGTTACCTCTTTTTTGGATAACTCATGTGCATTATTTGGTAGTTTTGGTCATACCTATCGATTGGGACAGATACTTGTGATTGAATAGATTCTGCTCGGAACGCTCTAAAACGCACATGATTTAAGAAAAATAGGTGAGATAATAAGAAAAGAAGTAAAATAAACATTGGACTTTTGGAAACCACCAATAAAAGCTAGGAAGCAAATTTTTAATGGAAAAATAGCTCCTTGAATCGTCTGCTCCACTACGAAAAATGTGGTCTTTATTTATTGTAATGACTTTTGTGAGATCCCAAAAAATGTTGAAATAATGTTTGTCCTCGAAAGCTGTGTATTTGCCAATGGGGTGCGAACCAAGATCGGTATTTTTATAAGTTTCGTGGACTGGCAGTTGAGGAATAACATTAGCATTAATTAGGTATCCCCTTGAAAAACCTCGTAGTTGACTCTATGATGATTAATAATTCATTTAAGACATCATAATGTATCGAGAAAAACAACCGGTAATATTGATTTTGCTCAAAAATGAAAAGGTTTAGCCAACCATGAGGTGACCCATTGTAGAAACCACCATCTTCTCTGTCATCGAAATTACTGCGCATCTATTCAATGGAATAACATTTGTTGTAAGTAACAAATCATAAGCATGCAACTTGGGATGCAAATGGATTTTTTCTCTAGAATTAAATTGGCAATTAGCCTAATTTCAAGTAATGGACATCCAAGAAGAAGACACCTTATGATGAATTATACCTGCCTAAGCGGTATTACTCAAGTTTGAAAAACGGGACTGGAAGCGCTTAAAACCAGAAGATTTATTGTAAGTAAGTAATAAGTTGTGGAGTTACATCGCTTTACTCGTGACCTAAGTCAATGTGGAATTAAAAAACTACACAGATGATTTTTTCGTGGCGGATGTAGGCTTTCAAACCGTAAAACGAAGTACCTAAGACTCAAAATGATAAGATGAAAAAGCTGAATTTTCTAGCATAAGTTTGTAGTTGACAAAGGAGAAACGTTCGACTCCCTCGTTTATGAGAAGGTAAACAAATAAAACGGATACGTATATCGTCGCTTAAGAAGTAACACGCCCTATGAACCAAATCCCAATTTTTCAGGAGGGGGAAAATACTGAATCCAGTTTTTGATCACCTGTCCCTTTGTTTCCCGTTATTCAGCCACGTCTTGCCTTCCGGTAGTCGTCAATACTGAAAAAAGTATTAATTAAAGAAATTAGGAAATTTAGGTTGATACGTGGTGATGTCCTAATAGGTAATTGAGGTAGATGGGGGTGTTATGTTTTTCGAGTATTTCTCGATTTCGTAGTCTAGTTGAAGCAATTTTGAGCTAACCAGTCGATGAAGCGTGAGAAATCGAAGAAGAATCAGTCAAAACCTCATTTTCGTGAAAATGGTAGATAGGGCGTGTTGCTTCTTGAGCGGCGATATAACTACTGTACCTACATATCATGTCAGTCTAAAAATTGAAAGAACAGGTTTTTCTGAGTGTAGGCGAGGATGATAAATATAAATTGCGATGGCTGGAAGCAACTACGAATCAAGGGTAAATATATCTATAATACTTGTACAAATAAGTACTTGTACAAATTGTACTTGTAAGTGTATATATAAATACTATAGCAAAACGAGTTTATTACATCAAGATAATACATAGGTATCTACGGATTGCGGATTCCATGTTACACGCCTTCATCCGGTTGCATGGTACCGACTGGAAGAAACATAAATAAGAGATACAGCATAAATTGCGATTTTGCGTTAATAAGAAATTCATTGCTCAGAACTTGGAAAAAGATAATCAGTAAGAAAAAACAAGGCTGTTTCTCGTAATACTACCACTTTAGGTGAGTAGTTCCAAGAGCATGCATTGTTAAGAGTCGTGAAATGAACGAACTCGCTGTGATAATCAGAGAAGTTCAGAATTAAATTCGGCGCACTCAAGCGGTACATTGCAGTTAATCAACTACTAGGAAATGTCAATGATGTTCTATCGAAGTTGGTGTACCGTAATGTATCCCGGAGTATGGGTAAAGAGATAGAACCGCACTGTATAAACGGGAAAAATGAGTTCATAGGATCGGATGTTACATCAATCGGAACTTATTTTCCCCGTATAGGTACACTAGAGTTGTCAAAATAATGACGAAAACACCATTGAAGTTACTTACGTCTTTCTTACCTCAAAGAACTTCATTTTAGCGGATAAATAGTATACATGCACCTATATCCTATCTCGACTTTGCAATCGTTTATCCTATATTATATCCTAAGCTACATACTATCTTATATTTTCCAAGCAATTACATAAGTGAGTGTAAGTTTGTTTGTACATGTATACTGCACAACTGGGACTTCCTTGACTTCGGAGTGAGTCGTTTTCAGGGTGTTCCAGGTGATTCAACGAGATTTGTGAACAACCGCAGGGTCAATTGATCACGATCTTACGGAGCAGTAGCTGTAAGAAGCCCCGAACGGGATGTAGTTATCATCACCATCTGCCGTTTTTGTTTTCAAGTTTAATTATTATTATTACAAGCGACAACAACACTCTTCGATGCAAACAGTGATTCCAAGCAAAGCTTGGTCACCTGTCTGTAATTATCTAAGATAGGTAACACAAAACATAGAAAGTAGAGACCTATACGACGATTACCTACTAGGCGTGCTAACAAGGGAAACAAATAGGTTGCTGTGTGGTCAATATTCGAATCCCGTAGTGTTAATTGAAACTATTCACCCCAGAGCCTCACGGCTGAAGTGCTGCACAAGTCACAAAATTTCAGTAGCACGCCGTCGGGAAAACTACCATCCCATTTTGTCGTTTTGGTTTCGACCACACTTCCAGGGAGTAATAAGTACCTATTGCCTAACGAATATAAATTATTAAATTTGCAGACGCTTTGGTGCCCACTGTTGTATCTTTATATTTGATAAACCAGATGGAAAGTATACTTTCCACAGATGCAATAATACTTACAGTTGGAGAGTTGAGATTCAGAACTTTAAAAATATGGGATTCGAAAAATGGAGTAAAGTTGCTCTTTGCACTGATCTTTTGAGTAAGGTATGAAGAGGCACTTGGGAATCTATGTTTGGGACTGTCAGACAATTAAATTCTCTTTTCAGTAGTTGTACTTACCTATTCCTTAATTAAAGCGAGATATGGCCATTTTCCATGATGTTCTGGAAGGATACACCATACTTAAGGATGGAAATAATAAATTACCAACTATTCTATCTTTTGTCCCTGTCTTTTATGTTCCGGATGATATTCATGGCAGAGTGGTAATACGGTGTTTTTTTAATACCTAAGAGCACCACATCAGACTACTAGGGAGGTTCACCTAAGGCTTCAATGGAACGGGAAACAAAGAAGGAACTGCAAAAATTAATTTTTAGACGGTTTGGGTAATAGGTACACATTTTTTTCAATCTTTCAAATATTCCGAAAGCTTTGGAAACTTTTGGAAATACCTATTCACAACTTTTCCGGAAATATTTTTGCGCCCGTATAACTTATTATAGGTAAGGTTATTGATATCCCAATAGAAAATCATCAATGGAGTCTTCCAGGAATATCGCAAGTGGCCGGAATTTTGCGAATATTCTGCAATCCATACGAAAATTACATAATTTATTCTTAAATTTGAAACTGAGTTTCAATACCTTTCACAATATAACAATACAATACTAACAAACCTCACCGCCCTACGGTTGGTCACTCACACACAGACGGACAAACATTAGGACACTGATAGGTGATAGCCTAACAACTCCGTAAAAATTGGTTTTCTCAATGCTTCACCGTATGTTATCAAAAAGGAATTCCAGAAAGACAGATACGTGATTGCAACTATAAGCGTGGTTCGAGTACCTTACTGGAGAATCAATCCTAACTAGGCCGTCGAGATAGTACTGAAGACAGTCCGTCAGTGCGCTTATTCATGATATATGGTCTGTGTGAAGGGGAAAATGAAGGGGAGGAGAAGGGATATGAAAGGAAAAAGGAAGGACAGTTGTTGGCCAGGCTATCTAAAGTGAATGCGATTTAGGTTGATATTCTGCCCAGTCAAGTGGAAGGGGCATTTAGAAAAGCTAATAGGTATAGCTATATTTTCGTATGCATTAAGTGGTAAACTACTAATTATGGTAATTTATTATTTTAGGTAAATAGTATCAGCAACAATGGCGTAAATAATTTAGGTCTCATTCTTGTTTTTTTATTCTTTTTCAATAATATGTAGAATGTAAGCATGTAAATTATAACGGCCTCATAAGATGATGTCCTTACATCTGTATGTACCCCACTTCCTAGTGACAACGGATTCACCAGTAAGTTACTCAAACAATTGTACGTACCTATTTTACCACTAACGGAACTGACTTTTTATATTCAACATCAGCATCATGCTTGGCAATCAATGGAAACGATTTTCAAAAACCACATTTTACCCCGATAATGAAATATGAACTCACAGAAATCGTTTTGTTACCGTTGGAACTGTATAGAAACGTTCTTTCCCCTGGAATTCATCACTTCCCATATGATGTTTAAAAGTCGCACGATTTTTAAGTATTAATGAACGTGTTAACTCAATCAACGACACTAAGAAAAATGGATTTCACGATGAAGAAAAAATTTAGAACAGAAGTCAGTAACACGATAGTGAAAACACTCAATTTTGAATTGAAAACTGGGAAACTAGATTGGAAAAAATGTTAACCTTTGTGGTACAGGCTACTAAAGGGAAATTCGTTACTT